>CAKAOI010045678.1:0-37662 GCA_916701655.1 Sebastiscus albofasciatus
GGAGAGGAGAGGAGAGGAGAGGAGAGGAGAGGAGACGAGAGGAGACAAGAGCAGAGGAGAGGAGGGGAGAGGAGACGAGAGATGAGACGGGATAAGAGCAGAGGAGAGGAGACAAGAGGTGAGGAGACGGGACAAGAGCATAGGAGAGGAGACGGGATAAGAGCAGAGGAGAGGAGAGGAGACGGGATAAGAGCAGAGGAGAGGAAGGGAGAGGAGAGGAGAAGAGACGAGAGGTGAGGAGAGGGGACAAGAGCAGAGGAGAGGAGACAAGAGGTGAGGAGACGGGATAAGAGAAGAGGAGAGAGGAGAGGAGAGGAGAGGAGAGGAGAGGAGAGGAGAGGAGAGGAGAGGAGAGGACAGGAGAGGAGAGGGATTACAAAAGGAGAGGAGAGAACTACAGAGAAGGACAGCAAGGAAAGCAATTCCTTTTTGCAACCAGTTCACTTTTGAACTGGGTACTGTCGTGTCAGTACTGTATGAGGGAGGAAAAATTAAGCCATTTCCATGCTGATTACTGAGAGTTCCCTTCTAAAAAAAAACATCCAGACGCAGCGATCAAAGTTAATACTACCTCTTTTGCCTCAGAGAAAGCACAATGCTATTTTTATCACCTGCCTGCGATGGGTACAACATCATCAAAGTGATACTCTGAAAATGCCTCTGGCCTTGCCAAATAATCATGCACTCTTAAACCCCAACACACACACACACATATATACTGACACACACTGCAGTGCAGGGTGAAACATAACACTGTCCTGCCCCAATAGAGCATGTGCAAAAGTGATAACAATGGCTGCTTTAGCTGGATAATAGAAAGAGGAGTACTTACAAGTTCTTATCTGTCTTTCCGTCTGCAGCTTTCACTCTCCCTTTTTGTCTCTCCCCCCCTCCTCTCCTCAGCCCTGTCGCTGCTCATGTAGATGTGTGCACTGGGGGGCAACCTGAGGTGGATCCATTACACTCTCAGTCATTGATGCTGCCTTTTGCTGAAGCTCATTTATGCGTGTGTGTATGTGCACACTTCTCTGTCTAATAGAGCCAAAGCATTGTATCAGTTGTCTAAAGTTGGCCAAGTCCAAGTGAAAACAAAGGAATAGGGATGTTAGTAATTAACCGATTAACGCTATCGGTTAAACGGTTAAAAAAATATATAAAAAATTAATTGAAAAGCTGAGCAAAACTCAGAGGAGAGTCTTCTCGCTTAAAGGAGAATAGCTGGTCCACCTTAACAGCCCACCTTAAGAGAGTCTGAGCCGGAGTTACAGGAAGTTGGCTCGGGTCTTGAGGAGTTGTTGCACACACACTGCTACAGCTACGTTCACAGCTATAACGCCACCGACAACGCCACACTCACCACCGCCACCACATACACACACACACAGGGCCTGTCAGACACTCGCTAATGTTACGACGGACAGACACACAGCTGACCACCCTGCAACTAAACTAAATGATGTGGTGGAGACTTACAGGGAAAGTGGCCCCATGCGTCCTCGACAACACACGCAGCATCGTAGCTGCTAACTCTCCCGGACGGTTGAACTGAGGACTCAGTTATCTGTTGTGCTCATACACTGCAGCTGGCACACTGCTGCATGTGATGCACTAATCTTGTAGGTTAACGGTTAATAAGTTAACGAGGGTTGGTTATCAGTTAAAAAAAAATAATCTAAATTAGCATCTCTACTAGGGAAGAAGGATGAAAGTAGCATGTGGGTAAAAATGGACTATGGAGGGTTCATCGTGAGAGCAGGCTTATAAAGACAAAGCCCTTTTCTAACTAGGTTATAGGATTTACTCTGTCCATTAGTCTGGTAATGAACAACTGACGTTTTATGACTTCCCACAGCGGTGCATGCCTCCCTATCAGAGTGTTCTTCCTGTGAATCAGAGGAGGAAATGTTGGCGTTGTTGAATGGAAAGCCTCTTCACAACAAAAGATATTTCACATTATCTATGACAGTGTATCGAAACATGGATTCTTGCTAATACCTTGTGGTACCTAGCTTTCTACTGAAGAAATGATTTCCTGCACACTGTCGATTATTGAGGATATCTCAGACACTGTTTCTATGAAGTTGTATGTTTTCAATACAACAAACAATACACCATTCACCTCCATTTCATTCCATTCTTTGCAGAGGCACTTATACTACTACCATCAGCGAGAGATACATGGCTAAACACAAGCTGGGGCAGGAGGGGAAGTGGTTTCTTTTTTATGATTTGGGTGAACTGACCGTTTAAGCTAATGACTACTACTTTCCATCATTATGCACGAAGGGGAAAAAGAAAGAGTCACTCCCAGTGCTTGATGTGGAAAGAAATAAGTGCCAGTACTCTCTTCACACGTTTGGCGTGTATATCTTAAGGCTTACTCCTATTTATTCATTATTTATTTAAGCATGTTATACTGTGTCAGTCATAAATCAGCTGTGGTTTTATGTTATCATACTTGGGCTTTGCATCTTCTATAGCAGGCCTATAATACTCCAACTGGAATATTGTAGGGTTAAGGTGGCTACATGTTTGTAGTAGTAGTAGTAGTAGTAGTAGTAGTAGTAGTAGTAGTAGTAGCAGTAGCAGTAGTAGTAGTAGTAGCAGTAATAGTAGTATTTGTAGCCTATAGTAGGGTCATTTAGGTCCCAGTCAGGATGCTCCTACATATTATGCAGCAGGATGAAGAGACATATTCTCGATTTCTACTGTGGTTAAAAGGTACTAAAATATATAAGGTTTTGGGGTCCTCCCCCAAGAAAATTTGAAGGTTTTTGAGTTAAAACTATGCAATTTTACATCATTTTGGACCATTGTTATTACTAGTTAAATGATTGTTTTATTATTTATCACAGCCTTCGTCCGAACGTTTAACTCTTCTGGAAATGTTTGCCCTAAAACAGTTATGACAAACAGTTCACTAATTATTTTACAAAAACGACGTGAACATTGTCACGATAAATTACACCTCCCCGGTGTCGTGCATCGGATCGTCCAATTGCTCTCCACATAGTTTTTATGTTCATACTGCGCTGTAATGAATCTCCATTAGTACCGCCCACTACAAGCACTGGTCGCTCCTTAAGAAGCAAGTGGTCACGATGGCGCCAATGTGGCAAGACACTGTCATGCCAACAAATGATACTAAGGGTGTTACAGTATTTCAAGTGCTGCTACACTTTCTTAACCCAGCTTTGGCGAGTTTGATTGAACGCACCTTGTGTAACCGAGTGGCGTTCCGCAGTTCTTCTGACATGAGTGCACTACAGTGGAGTCAGCAATAAGAAGATCGGATCAATAGCAGGCCTGCAGATCGCTTGTGTGTGTTTACGTGCACGTGTCTTTCTCCCCCCATCAATCCACAGCTGGATGGCTGCTTATTCTGCCCTAAGGCTACATCAACTTCAGCGGCTCACTGTGGGAGAGGGGCTCCAAACCAACATCGATACGCAGCATGCTGAGACACAGGGAGAATGACTGATTGAATGAAACCTTAGAGTGGTATTTGAGAGCAAAGCCTTTGACAACAACAGCTCAGGCTGTCAGCCTTGCAAACAGACAGAAAGCCCCAACACAAAGCTCCAAGGTTAAAAGGAAGAGGAAAAAAAAAAAGGATGATTTTGTTTGAATAAATGTTATTACTATTAGCTGGGAGGTGAAAAGGGCAGACAGCTCACATATCAAACAGTGTTCTGAGGGTTTTATATTGTAAACTACAATGTTTGCTCTTATCAAATCTGTGCTTGCAGTATGGTGACAACTTGTGAAATACTGTGAATCTACTTGTGGTTTTCTTAACTGCAGATATATATTTAACTAGAAAAGTGCTTAGCAGAGTGCAGATCATCAGTTGTGTCTGCAACGACTACTGCTGTAATGTTTGATTGAAAGAATACAAACCAAAATTGCCCCTCGTCTAGACCGCAAACATATCAGATGCGTTTTTCACTCGAACGTCTCACGCAACAGATACCCTCTCATTTTAATCTATGCTGCTGTCTGCACCAGCTCCATGCAGCTCACTGTGTAATACTTAATGTTGACTGTTTAACGCCTCCAATGAACAGATAGTGTCAGTCCTACTGTGTGTTTAGTTCTATTAGCTTTTAGCTCTGTTAGCTGTACTAGCTCCGTCAGCCAAACACACCGCAGGACTATCTAACAGCTAACTAGCTCTCCTCCTACTGACATTGGAAGACACACTCCATTGTAGTCAGCGCTAAGTTTAGCTTGTCACTTGCTAAGCGATAATTAGTCAGCAGTCAATGATGGTATAAACAGTCAATAAAATATGTTTTTTCAAAAAGACAAGTCCTTGAGTATACAGTCATAAATGAGCACTAAAAATATTAGGTTGATGGGTGCAGTAGTATGCGAGGTTAGCCGTGGACAGACAGACAGATGCACACACACAAGATCAAACACATGATCTCCTCAGGCTACGTCTGGCGGAGATAATTATTGATTGATATATTGATAACAGTGTTTAAAAAACATTTCTGTTTCTTGAATTTTGAGCCTGTCAAGTTATGTTTATGTTTCTGACATTGATAAAAGCTAGGGGTTAAGTTACAGTTTAATGGGCTTAAGTACTAAGGAGTTTGCAAATCTACAAATCTTCATAAACATGAAAACATTTGAATGGTTACATTGACAGGATGTCTATTCAAGGCTTTGTTTATGCATATAAAATGTGGATATCATGCATATGTGCAGCAATTAAGCAAGCATGCAAACATACTCCTTAAGTGTCTGGTTCAATTCAATGTTGACTCAGACCAAAAGGAGGAGATTGACTTTTCTTTTAGGGCACGGCTGGTCTGGAATCACGATACTTTTCATCAGCATTCAAGCAGGCCTCCTGCTACTCATTAATTGATGAATAAAATTGATTCAACATTTTGTTTCCATCTATCCATTTATTTAACCATTGTCCAGCTAGGCTCGGATTCAGCGAGATGGGGATTATCATTTTGTCGATCATGAACATTAAATGGAGGGATTACGAGATGACTCTCTCCAGCCTCCATTTTGCTTCTTTAAGATGACTGAACCGTTTCCAATGTGTCTGTAACTATTTCATCAAAAACAGACGAACTGAGCAATAAACATGGGACGTATTGAATAAAATGGTACCATTTAATTTTGTATTCAGCATTGGATTTCCCATTCTGTCAATTTTTCTCTGGGCAGGTTGTCCTCTGGTACTATTCAAGGAATCAGACCTTGAGATTGCATTGCTAATCTCGCCTCCACTATCACTACGTCCTTCAAGAAATCATCACTTTCTACTGTGAGTTATCTATGATATTACTCATGTACACTTAATGAATAGGGCACTAGAAATCCTATTTAAAATTCACCATATGTTTGAGAGTAGTTCACACCCAGGTTGTTTGAAAAAAGCTCCTCATTGTAAAAGCAGTACTGAGCCTGGATATCGACCAAAGAGGTTTTGGCTAAAACTACACTTTTATTATCCAACAAATACCTAATTCAAGGAAAATACAGGTTTTAATCCAGGACCATTATGTTGTATTTTGTAATTCCATCATTACATGTTTGTATTTGTCTGCAGGCGGCTTTGTCAGAGTTAAATTTCCAGGAAATCAGAGGATCAAACGGTTCCTAAATCGATGTTTAAGTGACCATTCTGCTGCTGAAATAATGGACCCCCAAACCATTGAACATATGTTTGACATTTATTTCTCCTCTTAGAAGTCTATTATCAGATAATTAAGACTAACAAATATGTCTGTCTGTTTAGAGTATATATTAATCCTGACTGACAACAAGAGCGGACTATTGACGCTCCCTTGAGGTTTTCACCACATATGTTACTGTAGATGTTTCTCCTATCCAACTCTGCCTCTCAACATGTCAAAATATAGTAACTTTTTATAAACTCAAATATCGCACTGTGTCATGCTAAGGTAATTGTGGCCAAAAATATCATGGTCAATGTTATTATCACAGTAATCTTTAAACTTTCCTGAAATACTACTGTACTATTAATGCTAAAATATAGTAAAATGACTTCACAGATTTAATCCAACAATACAAATTGTTGGTGGTGTTGTTACCATCAGAATGTTTTACCACTGTATGAAGTGAAAGCACATCACTACTCACACATTTGATTATAAAACAAATCTTTGATGCAGCATCACTTGTGTTACGGTCTGCAACATTACATACATTGTTCTCTCATTTTTCTCCAGGGCTGAGAACCTAGGAAAAAAGACCTGTTAGACACATCACCTGACCTATGCAAGGTGCTATGATATGTGTGAATGTGTGAATATATGATGACAACTGCAACACAATGTTATACTAGTTGAATTATTAGGATTCAATCATTAAATTCTACACCTTAAAGATGTAGCAATGACTCCCCCCAACATATTTTGGCCCACTTTGACAGGAGCCGACGTGAAACAATGGGGCAAATTAAAGTTAATACTACAACAACAACTACTACTACTAATACTAATAATAATAATAAATTAATTGGAAAACAAACCGAATATTGTCTTGACATTGGCATCGGCTCTGGTGATCATTCAGACCATGGTCGATCCCCAAGATCAACGTCTTATCGACACACCCCTACTGTACAGTATTTCAAAGAAAATCAAAGAATGCTGAGAGAACAATATTATATAATACCAAAAGCTGGCTCAGTGCACCAAGCAGCAATGTATATTAGCAGTGGAAAAATATGGATATGATGATGGTATCATCCTCAGAGAGAGGAACGCTCCCTCCCACGATCGTTACACTGCTAACTAACTGCCAGAGTCACCTGAGGACTCCAATAGGAAGATCAGACACGAAGCAGGAAGCCATCTGAGGTAAATGAGCTGGTGTAGCCCTTGTCGTCATCCTTTGTTGTTGTGCTGCCAGCTAACTGCTAGCCGGCATCACAGGGGACTGGCACTGAGAACAGACAGTGGGAGAGCGGTGATGCCCAAGTTCACGCAGAGTGACAGCTAATGCCTTTTGAAAAAGTGACCGCGGTGCCACCAAAGGGAGCTAGGGGATAGGCAGTGAAAAGTTCAGACATCTCATCTCAGCTTACCATCGCTCCCCCTGCACTAATCTGACAGCTGCTGTACGCCAGCCTGCCTGGGAAGGATTTCCTTCTATGCTCTGTCTTCCTCTTTATCTTTACATTCAAATTCACTTTCTCACTTTCCACTTCCCTGCAATCCTCTCTTTTACCGCCTCCTTCCCTTACCCATTCTTAAAGAGTCCTCCCTGTCTGATATCGGATCAATATTGTTCTTCCTCCCTCTGTAGCTCTGGTAACAGCAAATGAATCGAAGGGTAATGCCAGCTGACGAGGGGGCAGAATACAAAAAAAAAAATCCCATTGCTCATTTATTTTTATCGAAAAGGCTAGAACTTGCTGGGTGAGGATTTAATCTGTGTTTCTTCCAAGAAACAACCCTTCAGGGGAGAACAAGCCTGAAAGCTCATCGACTCACATCTGATGAGTCCAACTAAGTCCGTGAATAAGAGTCTATGGTCCACGTCAGTCACGCTGGAGCAGGATAATTAAACACCGGATTGCTCAGAGTATGCCAAATCATTTTCTGGTAAATCATATGACGTCGCCATGCATTCTGACTAGCCTTGCATTACCTCAATCACTGCGGTGACACGCACTCAGCTCATTAAACTGATTGAAAGGTTACCTAAGCTAAATGGCTTGAGTGTAGCACCACTGATTGATCAATTCATTGACTGATTGATTGATTTTAGGGAGTGGTGCCACAGTTTCCAGTCTGAAAATGCTGATGCAGTGCAGTCACTTGCTCACAGCAGTCAGACCATATTGATTCATCCTTTTTTGCCACTGATGGAAAAGCGAGTTGAGTGCACACCCGCACACATACAAGAAGACCAGTCACATGCGCTGAGAAAAACAAACCTCAATTAATTTGATAGAAATATACTTCTCCTGCCATCTCTTCTTCTCTTCCCTCTCCCTCTTTGCTTGCATTTCAGCTCTCAGCCCATCCAGACTATCCACTGAGGGACCGCTAACAAGATGTTGCCTATTAGATCTTGGGATGGTGGAAGTCTTTAACTATGATGTGTCATCAACATGCCGCCTTTATAGCAGCTCGGCGATTGGAATATTCCCTTCCGCCTCTCCAATAGTCGGCTAATTGAGGACAAGGGACTGATGATTAATTATCCCTTCCCTGTGCACTGTTTACCTAGATGATCGCTGTTGATGAGGGGTGATTAAAATTGAACTGCCACTCATATTCAGGCTCGGTGTCAAGCATTGTGCAGATGTGGTGATATCAGCTATTTTGTAACTCCCTTTACCGTGGTTGGTGCTCGTAAAACACTGCAGTAATTCTATCACAAGGAGTGAACAGAGAACTGCCAAGAAACTGAACTGAGAGATGATGCTGACTTGTTTCACTCAGAAGGACATGCTAAATACACCTACAAAAATGTCTACATCTGTCATGCAGCCAGGGTCTGAAATTAGCACCCGCCAAATGCGGGTATGTTTTTGGCAGTGGTGGGTAAAATCGCCAGACCATCCGCCACTTTGGCAGGCAGGCAGGACAAACGCTGGGGATGGGAATAGAGGACCGGTTCCCGTTAAGAACGGGTTCTTAGTTGTCCGATTCTTGGCATCTCGTGCTTCTCTGACTATCGCTTCCTCTGTATTGATGCTTTCCAACAGTTACGCATGCAAAATGACGCGTGGCGCTACTAAACCTGAGGGACGCACCCTATTTTACCTCTGATAATGCGACACTGTGAACAACAATTCCATGTTGAAATCAACAGGAGGAGAGTTAGTGCTGCTGGGTTAAATAACAGAGATACTAACGTTAACATAGGTGCCATTGAGTTATTATTATGCGGCGTGGCAAAATGACTATTGAGCCAAGGTAAATTACACCGTTATCATGATGTCTTCAAATGTAATCTCGTAAAAAAAAAAGTTTTTGGAGAGAAACTTTAATAAATCTAGTTGTTAAAAGGAGATGTTTTCACATCAATATAAAATAGACAGAGAGAGAATTATGACCTGTTTAACTTCCTAATACTCACTCTAAGCAGCTTGCCAAGATTTTTTTTAATCAAAGCAAATATTTAAATAATCATACTCATTTAAATTGTGTTTGGATGTAAATTACCACTATAGATGACGATGACAAAGTACAGTACAGTACTGTGTACAGTACCCTCCAACCCCCCTTAAAAATAGGGCTCCAGAAGCTACAGTGTAATTCGAATGTATATAATGTTTTTTGTGTAAAAATGATCAAACACTGAATGACCCAAGATCTAAAATGTTATTCCTTCATTTCGCACATTCAGTCGCAGGCAGTGAAAAAAGCTAATTTCAGACCCTGCACAGCAGTATGTCTATGCATGAAATAAATGCATCCTTTCTGGCTCACCATACCACGCCCACATATTTCACACTAAAACAAAAGATATTACAATTTTTCTGAATAGAACTAAACATGAAAATAAGCACAAACGTTGTAGAAGGTTTCATCATCTCAACAATGACATGCAAATTTGTTGGTAAAAGGTGCATGCCAAGGACACAAATAGGGACTTATTGGATTCTAATTGGCCTTCCATCTTCTTTCCATCTGCAGACGTTAACGTGTTGGCCAAAACCACAAATCTCGAGCAGAGTGTGGCCTGGCCCGTTTTTGGCCATTAGGCATTTGATGAATGTCCCCGGGAACGCCACACAGGGAGGGACATGTCGCCCAAGCGGCAGGCGGCCATAATGACTCGCTGCAGATCATATAAACAGATCAGTCATTTGCCAAACCAAACGGTGCCAAACAGTGGGTGACGCAACCCAGAGAGGGTAAAGACAGCCTGTGCTATCAGCTTGTTTAGTTTACTTGGACCTATTTTTTGAACATTAATGCCGTGCATTTAATTTCTTTTTTTACACTCACCTCACATACACACTATACTGAATCACTGTAGAATGACTACACAGCATCCTTCATTAACACTCCCACACACATTCACACACACAGTCAACAGATGTTTGCTGTTATGAACAATTTATTTTTATTCTATTCAGATGTATTTAGATGTACTGGCTATATTCATTGAACATTTGTGGCAATAACACAGAGGACAATGAATTAAGCTGAACTGGAGAGACAAATGAAAGAAGAACACTGGCTACACAGGGACAAAGAGGGAGAGACAGACTCTATAGTCTCTTGTCCCCTCTGCTGGATGCACCACAATTAAACCCAGCCGCCGCCCGTGAGAGTCGAAATGCCCCTCGAGCTCCATTTGCCTTGAAATAAGACAGTGTTAAAACACACTCAGTGGGGGGGAGATACACAACAGACAGTCAGAGAGACCAGAGGAAGAAGTAGAGGAGAGCAAAGCATGGAGAGGCCGGTTGCTGAGAGAAAGCCAGAGGGACTGTAAAGCACAAGCTTTTTATTTGAATATTATTTGAATATCAAATGATAGCAATTTTCTCTGCCTGTCTCTCCTGCAGGACTCGCTAACACAGAGTGCTTTTGTGGAAGTCACAGTTACCACAGTGAATTTAAGCTCCACTTTACATGGCCCCTCTGTCCAATTTTTTCCTCCCTTCTCGTCCACTTCCTCTTCCCTCTCGCCTCCTTCCTCCTCCTCTCCTCTCCAGCTAAGCATTCGTCATTTGTTAACGCAGCTAAATGAATTTGTTGTCATTAAAATGGTACTAGAGGGCCCAAAGCTAGTGAAGTATAACAGCTTCGATGCAAGAACCGAGATGTGGTGGGGTGGGAGTGTATCGCTAGATATGTCTGATGAAATAAGTGAAGACGTCTGATGAACTTGTTACATTGGTTGCACTATTGCGCCTAACTTTTTCATCATAATTCCCTTGTGACTCAACCTTCTCTATCATATAAACTCCCCCCGAAGAGCCACATGGTTTTCAGTTTAGTAGCCTTGGTCCTCATTAGAAATCATTCAAGTTTTGTTGCATTAATTCAGCAAATGCTCAGTTTAACACACTTCACACAGCCTATTCCCGCTTTAATAGGCCCGGCTGTTACTTAGCTCACATACCACCCTATCATTTGCAATCCACATCTTAGATTAGCCTACATGCCTCGTGCAGATCCATTCCTTTCGAGTGAACTCTAACTTGATTACAATCCCAGACATCCAATTCACACAGCTAAGTGCAAGACCAACAAGGCCGCCTGTTCGTGCTAAATTATGTACAAAGACATCTTACATATGCATGTCTGCTGTGCCGTGGGGCCTTAAACGCTTGGCGTCCTTGGTGTACAAGTGCGTGCGCACTAAACCCAAAACCACAGCAGTCTCTTGACACTGTACTCAGAAATGCTCCCGACCCATCTATGATTTAATCCTCATTATACGCGCTGACATCCTCCACAGTGCCATCCTTTCTAACCACTGTCTACCAAACCGATTGTAGGCCATTAGAGGTGAAGGTATTACTGTGGCCGCATTGTGTGAGGCAGAAATGTGTCTTAAGCATATTTTGTGTGATCCGCCGCTAGGTTGGATTGCAAAAAAAGACAGCAGCCAATAAGTAAATGCAAAAGCAGAGACATGCAAATGCAGTTTCCCTCACACATCCAGCAGCACAGAGGAGATGCCTGTAAGAAGAGAAAATGCAGCTGAATGGAACTGTAAGGGAATTAGATGGATGGGCTGCGGTGCATTATCTTGGAGTGATGTAATGCGGCACACACAGTTGATCAGGGGAGGCAAAGTGCTGTTTAGCTGATATCTCTGAGTAATGGCAAATCTGCATACATTTTTTCTTCAATCCTCAGGTGGCTATGCTAAACTATGCTAAACTGACAGAAGGCCGATTGAAATAAATGAGTGTGCCCCGGCGTTTTCAGCTGGAGCCAGCACCTGTGGGCAACCGCTGTGCGCGTGTGCAAGCATGGATATGTGTGAGTGTGACGGAGGGGGTCGAGAGAGAGAGAGAGAAAGAGAGACAGACAGACAGAGCAGGATAGATTAAAGATTTGGTGCACACTGATCTGTGCGTACATACCGACATGAATTGGTGCCAAGAGAGCCTAAGTCACGGAGAGAGATTAATCATTTTTTGATCACGTTTGGATTGCTCCATGAATCACACATATGAGGTTTGTCAATATAAAACATCATTTTGCATGTCAAGAAAGTCACAGACTGTGAAAATATGTAATTAGAAAGACTAAACACCCAAAAGTCACGTAACTGACGTCTCTCTCTCTTTCTCTCTGAAGCTACGATGCCTGTGTGTTTCCTACTGGGATGTACTCACACCAGCAACAGGTCTGATTATTCTCTCTCTTCCCGGCTGATAAAAAGACCAGGAGTCGCTGGATAAAACACATCAGGTAGATAATGTTTCATTTGAGCCTGGTCGGATCTAAGTTAGCTAGCTAGCTATCGTTGGTGACTTCAGCTCTCTATTGCAAAAGAATTATTGGGACGGTATCCTTAAAGCATGCATGGTACTTTCATCCTAATATATTTACTTGTTAAACACATAGCTACTCTCTGCTGGATAAACCACACCAGTTTTCAGGCTCCCTAAGTGCCCCAAGAGCTCTGATTGATGGATGTGTCTGACAGCAGTTAAACATTCCCAGATTTACACAGGACCTGGTGATGAAGCAATCATCGCCACATCCAGCACTGAGGTAAATCTAGCAGCCAGACAGACCCATGCACACACTGCATGTGGTAAAGGGGCAATGTAACCTAGTGGGAGAATACGAAAGTAGATGAATTTTGATCTCAAAAAAGCACAAACGGATGCATTTTCTCCCACAAAAAAATACACACGTCATCCCATGACTCCATCTTTAACAAGTACACGCACTTCCGCATGCAATTCTTCCTGACCTCCTTTCACAAATAATGAGAAAGCAGTGTTGCGTTGGAACTCAGCGTGCCTCCAACATTAGGCCATAAGGCCTGGGCTAATTCAATTATGAAGCCTTCACATACCAATGGGCAGCAGCTCTGCGAAAGGCAGCCTACACTCTGAGACATCTCCTCCCTGTAAACAAGAAAAGATGATGTTTCCTGCCCACAGGCTAGGATCCATGAATACTCCCTTACATCCGCTCATGCTCACACACAAACACATACACCTTAAGTCACACACAAACTACATTTTGAGCTATTGGACACACAGAAACCCCTACGAGCATTGAGATACAGCAGCACAAACACACACCTGAGTAAGATGACCCTGAGTTCAGAGAAGAAACCAATGAAGCATAGGCTACATCCAGGGATGATTGACCTTTTAATTCTCCACCGCTGGGCATGTTTTATGTTCAAGATGTTGCTTGTCCAGTCATGACATCACTGATGAGCCACCACGGCTGAGCCACTAGGTTTGAGGCACTGGAAGGCTCTCAAAACCCTGCTGTGTCTTTCACGGTAAATACACTCTCACCTCAGATCTAAAACCGTACTTTACCCCGACACGTAGCTCGCTCCTAATCACTTCAAACTGTTATTTGAGACCTTCAGCACCTCCTTGCAAATAGGATGATTGATTATTTAATTATTACAGCACATTATGGGTATAGAAGTGATTCTTTGAAACCACTTTCTCAAGGACGCCACTACAAGCATCGCATCCAGTGCTAAGTGAAAGTGAGCGTCACACTGCAGCAATGAGTAACATTAAAGCCACAAAACCCACACTGATACCCCCTCACTTCCTGTTCTCAGTTATGGTAGTAGCCGTGGTGATTTTAGATTAAAATAATGGTGAGATATGGTGCGCTATTTCACATTTTCCAAACAGTCTAACACAGGTGATAATCCAACTGAGCACATACCTGCTCTCATCAACTTGCGGTTATACTGCTCTATTCTAGAGATGCACCAACAGGATTGGATATCGGGCCAATACTGACTTAAATAGCTAGATCAGGTATCGGTCGCAATCGGGCCGACCTATTCAATTGAATTGTGTGTTTATATACATTATATACTGGAATTTGTATTCCTGTTTAAGACCAATCTGTTGCTGCATTAAAAAGTCTTACAATTGAACTGTAATTCCTGTTAATTTTGAAGATTTTTTAACAAGACACTGGTGTGCAATTAATTATTTTAGTGATAAATAACAATTCAGACAGTGAGGCATACAATTTATTAATTAAACACTGATATCGGATCGGTACTCGGTATTGGCCGATACCCAAAACCCAGGTATCGTAAAGTTAAATCGGTGCATCCTTACTCAATTCCCAGTTTCTATGCGCTGTTATGGGGGTTATATGGGCAGCTATGTTTGCACTGCAGAGCAAGCCCAATTTTCCTGCTGCTTTCATGTTTAGTAATCCTCTCAGAGAGACACTTGAGATCCTTAAAGCCTGTTCTTGACCATCCCTGTACCATCCCCTCTGAATAATACAAACGGAAAGCAAAAAAGCGCATAGCAGTTAGCCATTATTTCCTAGAGAACCACTCCACCTTAAATCTGCACTATTTTACCTGCAGTTTGGTCTGAAACAATATCCCGAGGCTGGTGTGCACCGAGGTGTTTGATCTCAAGGTTTTTCTTCAAAAGGCAGACATTCAAATGTGTGCTGCTGAAGATATTCCACATTGTTCCTGGTGACCGCAGTTACGACACTCTTTAAACTTCTGCCAACTACGAGCAAATTACACAACAGTACTTTGGCAAATAGCCAAGGCTACCAAGCCCCACTTGGCATCACATTTGTGCCATCCATTTTCATTGCCAAAGGATTTGGGCATGCATATTGTTGTTTCAAGGGACTTGACATTGTGAGCGTGGGGCTATCCTCACATAGCGGCCTCTCGAGCCAAGTCCAATTAAAACACCATTTTAAAAACATATCCAGCTACTGACCCGAAATTACAGAATGGTGATAAATAACAGCTGCAAACGAAGATTGTTTTATGTCATGCTGAATTAAATTAATGTTTCGGTTACTCAGTTCCACTAAAACTATGTTTTCTTTCCGCTGCGAGCAGGTCGAGCTTTTCCCCACGTGCCCCAAATGACCCGCCGCCTCTAAAAGTAAAGAGTTTCCTTTCAAAATGAGACATCCACCAGTCAGAAACACTCACACCAACACAATGACTACAGGCATAAAAGTGAAGCACATTACAGGTTACTATTGATGTGATGACTCAGACAAAGGGTACCACTTATTGAGGGGGTGGCTTTTTCAAACATACTACAAACCAACAATAACAACACCTGACACAGATCCAAACCAATAGAATCAAGAATGAAGTACATCCACAAAGATATTTACTTGTTTTGCCTGATTAGTCCACTTCTCAGGACCGTGTACGCACGCACAGACTGTTTTATTAGAATTTGCCTAACTGAAACTCATTGTTATGCAGTCTGGTGAACTCATAATTCCCAGCATACTTCCACCCTTATTGTGCAGAGAGGTCTAATTAGACTAAATACACCTGTGTGTTTACCTCTGGCAAAGTGTAATATAGTTCCCTATAGCCTATTATACAACGGTGACTTTTTTTGCACCACAAGTAGGCTATTAGTAAAAGTCTTAACGCTGTTTATACACGTCAACAAGTCTTAAAATAATTTCAAATGAGAACAAATTACTGTCGTGCTCCGGACATTATTTCTCGTTGACTACTTTTCATGAGAAAACAACCTGTTTTCAGCTTTGTTACGATGCTTCTTCCAGCTGATCTAAGACGGTTTGAAATAGTTTATATTTAATTTAAGGAGGAGACATTTCCCAACAAGGTTTAACTGTACAGGAAGGAGATAATAAACTGTAATCTGTAAAGTAACTAAAGCAGTCAAGACAAATGTAATGGAGTAGAAAGTACAATATGTACCTCTGAGATGAAGTGGAGAAGTAGAAGTAGAAAGTTGCATAAAATAGAAATACTTGAGTTAAGTACAAATACCTTGAATTTGGAAATGGGGGCTGCAGGTGGAGAGGCTGCAGGTGGAGGAGCTGCAGGAGGCTGCAGGTGGAGAGGCTGCATGCAGGTGGAGAGGCTGCAGGTGGAGGGGCTGCAGGTGGAGAGGCTGCATGCAGGTGGAGAGGCTGCAGGAGGCTGCAGGTGGAGCGGCTTGCAGGTGGGGAGGCTGCAGGAGGCTGCAGGTGGAGGGGCTGTAGGAGGT
Source organism: Sebastiscus albofasciatus (assembly GCA_916701655.1). Lineage (NCBI taxonomy): Eukaryota > Metazoa > Chordata > Actinopteri > Perciformes > Sebastidae > Sebastiscus > Sebastiscus albofasciatus. Next base: position 16,169 of record CAKAOI010045678.1, read on the forward strand.
TGTAGGTGGAGAGGCTGCAGGTGGAGAGGCTGCATGTCCCACGCCTAGAAATGACTCCTCCACCCCTGAACTCCACAAACCAAATTGCCATTTATTCTTAACACACAAGCTTGTTTATAATTTTCCTGGATAGGAGTAGACGACTTGATAAAGCTTTAAATGAACCCTCACTAACCAGGATGACATGCTGCTCTTTTCTATCTTCTAGCTTCACGCCATCTTCTCAGAGCTCCACGTGCACAACACTTAATTGCTAGTTTACAATTAAAGCTAACTTCACTTTAAACCGAATATTCCGCACTTAGAGCCTATACTGTTCACCTGTACGTAATGTGTCCGTTAATTTTAAAACTCTTGCTGTATCTTCCTCCATAGTTCATCTTCTTTTAAATTAGTTTGCATCTTCTTCGGACCACCATCACGTCACTTTAGATGACAGAGACGTCAGGTGGAGGGAGGACTGTACCATTCTGGAAGTATGGGAGGGGCTACTCATTTTGGCATCTACCATCACAGCTTCTTCTTCTTCTTCTTCTTATACCAGTTGAGTTCCAGCTAGCATTTCACCAAATGTTGGTCTTGTGTAAAGGAAAGTCAAAAGCTATTGTGCATATTTCCAAGGATTTTAGATGCACATTCATGATAATATAAAATAAAATAAAATAATATTATATAATATAATATGATATAATATAATATAATATACAACAATATAATATAATATAATAGAGAGAAAGCTGTCAATAATTCTGCATCTCTGTTATATTATCTTCTTCTTCTTCTTCTTCTTCTTCTTAGACCAGTTGAGTTTCAGCTAGCATTTCACCAAATGTTGGTCGTGTGCAAAGGAGAGTCAAGAGCTATTGTGCATATTTCCAAGGATTTTAGGTGCACATTCATGATAATATAATATTATATTATATAAAATAAAATGATATAATATTGTATATTATATAATATGGTATAATATAATTTAATATAATATAATATAATATAATGTAATGTAATATAATATAATACTAGAGAGAAATCTGTCAATAATCCTGCATCTCTGTTATATTCTTATACATCCTCTGGCAATGTCATGCTATCAGTCCATCTTGCCAGGGTCAATCTTGTCAATTTGATCCCTCAACTTGAACCGATGCATATTTTAAATCCTCCTCAAACATTTGTAAAGAAAAAGAATGAAATCAGCCATTTTTTTTTCTTTACTGAGCTGAACTATAGCCGTGGAAAGACAGCGAGGGAGATAGATCTCTTAGCAATTTGAGGCGAGCAAGCAGCCCACAGCTAGCTCTGACATACCCAATCCTCTGCCTCCTCCACTCCTCCCCCTCTCAGGAAGTCAGAGGCAAGGAAAACGCCCGAAGGGTTGTGAAAGCCATGCTCTCCAGTAAGCAGAAACATGTTTAGCATTTAACACTGCACAGGAGGTAAAGGTCTCTGTCTTGAGATTTTAGTCCCTCTTCTTCTCTCTTTCCCCGTCTGTGCTCTTCTTTCCTAGCCTCTCACCCTCGGCGTGAACATCCCTGTGTGTGATATGTTCCTGCTCACGTTGCATCCAGAGGCGTACTCCGTGCCCTCTTGGCATCTTGGGACTTATTGTCTCTTTCCCCGTCTCTCCCTGCTCCTCTAATAGGAATGGATGATAGCTGCATTCTCTTCACTCCTCCAAATCACTTCCCACAACTGCACCCTGCACCCTGCAGCTCACCATCCAATCTCTCTGTGGATGCTTCCCCCTCTGAGTTCACGGGCTGCCTGTTTGACGCAGCACAGCCAGTGGAGCATATGAATGAAGGATGGGATGCTTTGGTAGCGATAGGCCGACCGAGGAGGCAGGCAGGCAGAGCGGAAAGGAAAGCCTCAATGTGGGATTCATCTGGGTATTAGCATTACCACGGGACCTTACTCTTCACTAACCTGCGAAGCTGGAATTTCTTACAGACATGATGAGCTAAAAATCAAACAGATTCCTGATGCACTATATATGGGCCGGGAAATATGAGAGAGAGAGAGAGAGAGAGAGAGCGTAGGGGACACATACCAAAGGTCGTGATTTGGATTCAGACCTACAAAACATAACCAAATTGCACATGAGCCCCAGCCTGGGGGACTATTTGGTTCCCCCCAGGAAACGACTGCTAGAGGTGAATTTTTGCAGCCACCTGTTTTCCCACCTCCATAAACAAGTGCATTAGCCATTCCCAAGGCCTCAGTAAATTCATTAAAACAGCAGGGAGTGGGCCGGGGGGAGACGGATGACCCCCTCCTTCCAACTGACTGGCGGCCAAGGTGAGCCAATGTCAAACCACAGGTTGCTCTCTGCACTCTCACCAAACCTCATTTCCTCTCCGTCTCTTTTTCAGGTACACTCTCACTGTGTTAAGTGGAAGGAGGAAAATGTTTCTCTCCCCCTTTCCATTCATTCCCCCGTCTTACCCAATCATCTCTTCTCCTCCAGACCACTTCCATTACCTTGCCCCGCTATCTCCTCATTTCTTTTTATTGCCATCACTAATTCCTCCACTTTTTGCTCGTCCTTCCCCTCTGACTCAACACACAAGCCCCAAACTCACATAAACCTGCATTCTTTCTAACAGCCAACAGGGGGCGACTCCTCTGGTTGCAAAAATAAGTCTGATTGTATAGAAGTCTATGAGAGAATGAGCCTACTTCTCACTTGATTTATTACCTCAGTAAACATTGTAAACATGAGTTTATGGTCTCAATCGCTAGTTTCAAGTCTTCTTCAATACACCATGATGTTCATTTAGTAAATTATGGTCCCATTTAGAGTCAAATAGACCATAAAGCAGGGGATGCTTTAAGGCGGGGCTACCTTGTGAATGACAGGTCGCTACTGCTGCGTTGTCCGATCTGAAAGTCTTACATCTTTAACGCTTTCAGTGTTTTCAGTTCATGAATTTTGATTATAACCTTTTTAATCGCCTAAAATCTCATTCAGCGTTCGGTTGTGCTTAGCTCCACCCTCTCGTGTCACTTCTGGTTGCAAAAAAACAACATGGTGACGGCCAAAATGGCAAACTCGAGGCTTCAAAACGGCAGTCCACAAACCAATAGGTGACCTCACGGTGACTACGTCCACTTCTTATATACAGTGTATGGAAAGACCTTCAATCTTCAAACATTTTTTTTTCCTTTATACGTTGAAAAATCTCCCAACTCCCATAAAACTCTTTTAAATCCATTTGAAAATGTCAAATATGCATTGCAATGAAGTTCAACACAACAACATTTTTCAGTTGACATTTTGGAGATACAAGGTTACATACAAGGTATAGCACAAACATAAATGCCGCCTTTAAATGCTCCCTTTCCTTCACCTCCTTCGTTCTCCCCCTTTCTCTCTCTCTCTGTGTCGTCGTGACACAAAGCAGCTGTCTCCCTGCCGTGTTGTGGCCTATCAGGACCATCTGTAGGGGTGGGAAAGGCATTAGCTGCCACATCAGCATACTGACTTTACCCTTCCTTAGGTCACAGGTGGTGCCGGGGGACGTCCACAGGGCACACGCTTGCACTAAACGTATATAAACATATGCATATGTCATTCATATGCATATGAAACTTTCTCTAAGAGGACATGTAGGCGCTCTGAAGGATGTGATCATTCTTGTTGAAGCAGGTGTGGCTGGGATTGTTGTTTTTGTGCAAAAATGTGTTAAATCCTGCATGATGAATACTTAAAGGGACAGTGTGCAGGATTTTGCGACATCTAGTGGTGTGGTTGCAAATTGTAACCAACTGAGTACCCCTCTGCTCACTCCTTCCTTTCCAAGACCGCGGTAACATGAGCCGCAGAGTACGAAACCACGCCATTCGCCTCGCTCAGAAGGAGGTTTTGCACTTACAGTTTCACAAGCATGTCGGAGAACTACAGTGGCCTTCAGGTAACGTAAAAATGTGAAAGTCTCTCTCTAGAGTCAGTGTTTGGTTTGTCTGTTCTGGGCTACTGTAGAAACATGGCGGAGCAACATAGCGGACTCCATGTAGAGGACTCGCTCCCTATGAAGATATGAAGGGCTCATTCTAAGCTATAATTATAATAAGCTATAATAAGCTTTAATGTAATCTCTACTTACACACGGACACATATGATGCTGTGCTGTAATTACACACTGAGCACAACCGCTAGTTGCACATGCCATCAGACAAAATCTACGCTCTTCAAAAGAGCTTACATAGATATTCTGCAGCTACCTTAAGTGCACTAAGAAGCTTGGGCTTAACACTCTATGACCCCATGACTACATTTACACCATGACCTGACGCAAAACCAGCAGCCCAAACATCAAAGAGCTCCAGTCAGCAGTTCTCGTCGTAAGCCTCTATTATGCTGGTCTCAAGTCTGGCTTGATTTTTGTTTTAAAAAAGAAGACAAAAGAAGAAATGCAAGATGCAAAGCAAGAGTGGGTTAAAGGAGAAAAGAGAGGGATGGTGGGAAGAGGTGGGGGGAGAGCAGAAAGTCCTGCACAGTCATCACTAGGAGGGCCGGGGGCTGTAAATCAGACATAATCATTGTAGTGTTATCCCACAAGGGCTGCAAGCCCTTCCCACTGGCTACACACAAGTCGATAATTAATAAAAACGGCAGCTTAACACACGCACAAATAAACAACCTTTATATTGTATTTAGAAATGCGCCTGACTGGGTCGTTTCATGGCTGTTTACTTCCTGAGACCTGCCATTAATTTCTGCAACAGCGGTGAATAAAAGTATTGTGAGAACTGTCAGGGAGGTAAACAACGACTGGGCCAAACCTGGCTCAGACTTGGAGGGAGAAAAGAGACAGAAAGGTAGAGGCAGAGAGGGAGGGAAAAGATTTTAGCATAGTTCAAATATGTGTAGTTCAAGTCCCCCTTAACACACACACACACACATACACACCTCTAATCCATCATAAAAAAGCCAGAGCAGCAGTCCTTCTGCAGGGAGCTGTCCAGGGAGCTCTACCAACAACAAACTCACACCACATCTATGGCACACACACACACACTGAGAAAGTGAGAACTGTGCTGGAAGTAGGTGCTGAAAGAACAGCTCCTCCATGCTACGGTCGCAAAAAATCAAAAAACAACAGCAGAGGGAGAGTGAGCAGGATGTGGAGCTATCCGTGGAGCGATCCAAGGTGCCGAAACCCTCCCACTCCCTCAGAGAGCTGGAGAGGAGATGGGAGAGCGGAGGCAGAATGGGCGGAGGAGAGGAACTGTCCAAGGCAATGAATCAACAGCACGGCTCTCCTTTCGGCACTGGCTGTGTTTGCATGCACGGAGCAAGCCGCTGTCACACTGTTTACTTATACCTTTGATATGCAATCGAGTTTCCCCTGCTGACTGCTGAATCCTGTTCACAGAAAAAAAAAAAGAAATCTAAAGAGGTGTAGCTGCCTACAGATTTGATTTATATACATTTTTATGAAAACAAAACACATAACAACAAGAAGCAAACAATAAGTAACAGACAGGAAATACTTGCTGACCTTGTTATATACTTTTCAAGATGTTACATGAAGAGATAAAGATGACGCTGCCTGTTGCAGTCAAGCAGAGATATATCTTTAATTCTATTTTACTGTATCTCTTTTATCTAGTTTAGTAGTTGGTACTAACTATTTAAGTCTATCTAACCTATGATATAAATGTATATGTATGGAAAACAAATATATAATCAACAATGCTGTTGAATAAGACATCTCATAATTCAATCTGAGCAATATACAGGACATTATAACGAAAGGAAATGAAGTAGTGTAAATGCATAAGTAAAAAGGCTTAGCATTATTAGAACACAGTGGGCATACTTTACTTTCCATTAATACTGCCCCGTGTATTGACTCTGTAAAAAGATTTCTATTTTAAAATAGTTGGTTTCATGTTCTGCAGAGCTGCAATGATGAAATATGAGCGCAACAGTTTACACCGGACCGATCAATGTCGGGAGTTTTGTAACACAATTAATAGTCCAAATGGAATTCATTATTGATATCTACGCTCCCCTAACATCTACTCGCTATTTGTTGGACACTCCGTTTTACAGCTAAAGAGAGAAAATCATCGAAAAAATGTTAAAAGTATTGACTTTTCCTGCAGAAATGGAGTTTAAATCCTGAACTTAACCTTCCATGGAGCATGTGAGCTACATTATGCAGCGTAGGTTACCACGGTGACATCTTTGTGCAATAGTAAAGTTATTGTTAACAATCTGGCTTTGTGAGCATAGACTGTATATAAGAAGTGGATACAGTCACCGTGACGTCACCCATTGGTTTGTGGACTGTTGTTTTGAAGCCATTTTGGCCATCGCCATATTGTTTTTTGCAACCAGAATTGACATGAGAGGGTGGAGCTAAGTACAATCAAACAATTTGTAGGCAAACATAAAGGTTATAATTAACTTTCATGAACTGAAAACACACCGTGAAAGGTTGTAAGACGAAAACACGGACAACTCCCAAACCGGAAAACGCCGTGGCAGCGACCTGTCAATCCCAAGGTAGACACACCTACTCTTTTCTCTCTTCAATTCTAAGAAAGCCGGACATTTGTATCTGAAAATGAGTTCATGTATGTGTATTTGTCATGATGAAAACTGTCAATAAGCCTTTACATTTGAAGGTTTGGACTTATGACTTGTTGCTCTGACAACAGCTCCAGATAAATCCAGACTCATGTGAAATAACTAACATTTTAATCAGGCTAACTCAGTTATCCATGTCCAAAGAATGGGGCCCAATGTGGGAGAGCTGAAACAATGCAAGTGAGCAGAGAACTCTCCGTGGTGCTGAATTGACAGCCACTCACAGTACAGTGGCAGCGCTGTGAGCTGTCTGTGAAGTATGCGGTGCTGAAGTGTGCCAATGGGCCGTGTGCACAAAGCATGTCCTTCCTTGATGGTCATGGAGTCCTCGCGGCCTATCCCACAGTGCATCTTGCACCCATTGTTTCTGGTTCAGCTCTCCGGCTCTGAACCGGAGAGGCTGGAGGTGGCGATGCACCGCGGGGGGGGAAATGGGTGGGACGCGCTGCGAGCATTTAATGACATCAAGGAAGGTCACAGAGATTCTCAGAGATGACACTCAGCATTTCACTGTAAGTAGTGAATAGAAGACATCTGAACAAAGAGAAATAAATGAATGATATTAAGAAAAGTGTGGAAAGTGTTCTAGAGATATTCAATATCCCATTGTGGCCTTGAGAGAGGCATTTCATTTTCAAGCAGGCTGATTTACAATTCTTTCCTTCTCAGATATCAGTGTGAATGTTTTATACAACTGACTGGTTGAATAAACACCTCACTGGGCTCCGATTGGACTTAGCTTCCACATTTCAATCTGTAAAAAAACACATGAAATGTCCTTATTTTCAGAATAAATAAATGATTCTTTCTTTTATATCTATGATTCATAACGCCTCGTTTAAATTGTTGTTCACAAGAGGTTACAAGTCACATTATCATCTTTACACGCCCCATATTTTACTGATTGCCGCGGCACACATCTGGCTCATCTGCTTTTTTTCCCTGACTTTAATGTCGTAGCACAGACTGAGCTGGAGAGATGTAGCAAGGCTATACACAAGTGCGATAGGAATTTATATGATTGAACTGCGTAATTGTGAAAATCGCTCCTCTGTGCCAGTGTAAGTTAATATTAATGTAGGCAAAACATTGAAAGAATAACAGGAATCTCCAGTCTCACATCCCCCCATTCAATGTATTCAGACACCATCTACTAGAGAATAATGATGCCATTAATGATGGATGATTTGAAGTGCTGATGTGATCATTTTGCAAAAGCGCCTGGAAATTGTGAAAAAGCGCTGCACTGTGAGAATGCGGGGACTTTCACTACCCTCCCTGAGAACACAACAAGGAGGAGGAAGAAGATGGAGACGTTAGTGTTGGAGGAGAGAACAACACACTCACTCCCTCTCCTCATTGACCTGCTCCGGGCCACACAGGTGTGACTAAGTCTTATAGATTCACGGCTGATGGCAGAGCAGGGTTAGCGAGTGAAGAGTGGGTAACTGGAGCAAAGTGCCCGCCTTGCAGATCCTTGGAGAAAAAGGCTTGGCAAGAGAGGGAGAGCTTTGGATCGATACTGCTCTGAAGAAGTTTGATAGGGGTTTGGTGGGAGCTGACTTTTCAACACATGTGGGTTCCTATGATCTGCCTGTTTTTCTCTCCATTCTGATTCTCTGTCAGCGTGATGATATTGATCTTTCTTCTTACTGTATGGTGGGCATTATTACCCAACTCTATTTCTGGTGTGATATTTGTTCTGTGAAGGTCATAGTTAATATACTTTCTATAGTATTGTTCTTTCATTTTATACAACCGTTGGTTATGTTGCTCTTCAACCATGAGAAACTGGCACTGAGAGAGGGCAAGTTCATACCTCCAAATTGAAATGTCAGAGGTAGATATTGCTATAAGGTCTACCTTCCATTGCAACTGGATTATCGTGATGTCACAAGCTCACGCATGAACCGCGGAAATCCATCTGGTCAGGCTTCATGCATAGACCGTATACAAGAAATGGATGTAGTCACTGTGACGTCACCCATTGGTTTGTGGACTGTCAGTTTTGAAGCCTCGAGTTTAGCATTTTGGCCGTCACCATCTTGGTTTTTTGCAACCAGAAGTGACACAAGAGGATGGTGCTAAGTACAACCGAACGAGACATTTTTAGGTGACCAAAATGTTAATATCAACTTTGATGAACTGAAAACACACTGTGAAAGGGTTAAAATTGGAAGAGGAAAACGCAGACAACTCCCAAACCGGGCAACGTCGTGGTAGCAACCTATCAATCACAAGGTAGCCATGCCCTAAAGCATCCCCTGCTTTATGGTCTATTTGACAGTAAATAGGACCATAATTTACTAAATGAACATCATGCTGTATTGAAGAAGACTTCAAACTAGAGATTGAGACCATAAACTCATGTTTACAATGTTTACTGAGGTAATAAATCAAGTGAGAAGGAGGCTCATTTTCTCATAGACTTCTATACAATCAGACTTCTTTCTGCATCCAGAGGAGTCGCCCCCTGCTGGCTGGTAGAAAGAATGCAAGTTTAATGCATTTCCTCATTGGCTTCACTTCTCAGACCCAGACCAAGGACCAATCAGTGTCCTGTGAGGCGACTGTTCATCCTAAACAACAATGGCGGCTCCTGAAGAGGTTAGCAATAGCATCAATTATATCAGAACTGGAGAGTATTTCTTCATTGCCTTCAGGCTTTTGCAAGAGTTTGATTGACAGATGGTTCATCCAATCACCTGCCAAGTATTTTTGCCAAGGGCCTGCCCTTTCCCAAACAGTTTCCAATGACGGTTTCTCAGACGGTTCTGTGAAACAAACCATCTGGTGTCTACTTTACTGTACCCTGTTCTTGAAATTCAGGCTGTGGTGTCTCCAACTTTATGCAAGAAAAATGTCGAGAAGTCTTGTATTGTGTCCTCAATTTCAGAAAGGGGTGACAGACTGACAGACCACAGCAGTGGTGGAAATCCCTGATACATTCCCAGGGATCCACTCTGCAAAAACGGGCACAAGCATCTCTGCTGCTAATACCATCTGTGACATACACACACACACACAGACACACACACACACACACACTCACACACTTCCTATCTCCCACACTTTGCAGCTTGCTATACACCGGGGGCCATGTCAAATCGCAGAGTTATTCCGGGGCCTCGCTGCTGAATGGGAGGCACAAGCCACCGTACATGCCAGTCCCCGAACACTCCGGCCAAATGGTGTGTCACACCAGCTTGGAAGAGAGGGAAAACACTGATGGATCCTGGACCGCTCAGACAGAAAGTGAGAGAGACTTGGAAACCTGGTGAGTGCTAAACCCCCGCAATTAACACCATTGATGGGCAGAGCTGCTCTGATCCCAAAACAATCAGATCTGGGCTTATTTAATTTCTGGGCCATGATTTAAGAGGCTGCAGCTTTGGACATCTTCAGACTGTTGAAACTAAACCAGGCGCGTTCTAAAACACCGGTTAATTGAAATAGTATTGGCTATAATAATAGTTTAGGTTGTATAACAACAAGGTATTCTATAGCTAGCATCTGGGGCGTCAGTGCAATAACATTACTTTCAAATTAGGGTTGTCAATCGATTAAAATTAGTGCTGTCTAAGTGCGGCAAATTCGTTTTAATGTCACTAATTTCTTTAACAGAACTTGCAATTTTTAGGTTATAGTGGGCTCAGTTTTTAAGCTAGAGTGAAGATACTGGTATCACATGAAACTAGAAAAACTAAGGCATCCATTGGTACCAACCATCATGCAATTAATCACAATTAAACATTTGACTTGACTGACAGCCCTAATTAAAATATTTAATCGCGAATTAATCGCATCACATTTGTTTTTATCTGTTCAAAATGTACCTTAAAGGGAGATTTGTCAAGTATTTAATACTCTTATCAACATGGGAGTGGGCAAATATGCTTGTTTTATGCAAATATATGTATATATTTATTATTAGAAATCAATTAACAACACAAAACAAAGACAAATATTGTCCAGAAACCCTCACAGGCACTGCATTTAGCATAAAACAATATGCTCAAATCATAACATGGCAAACTGCAGCCCAACAGGCAACAACAGGACCCCTTTGAAACCTTGTAGTTTCATATGATGCCAGTATCTACACTCAAGCTTCAAAACTGAGCCCACTATAACCTAAAAATCGCAAGCTACGTTACAGAAATTAGTGGTGTTAAAATGAATTTGTGTTAACTCGTAATTATTGCGTTTAATTTGACAGCCCTATTTAAATTATATGAATTCATTATTATATCTAAAATCTAACCAGTAGGAAATGGGAGTTTTGCATTGGGTTGGGCGGAGGAGAAAAACGTATGCATTGCACTAAACAGCATGTCCAAGTATGGCGAGGGACGCGGTCCAAAAGACTAAAGAAAAGCCTTCACTGCATGAGAGCAGTTAGTCAGCAAGTCTCACTATAAGCTATCTGGATGGATGGTTGGATTGAACCGGCTGGACTGAGATGGAGGAAGGGATGGATGGTCTGTGACTCTGCTCCCCCTTCTCCCTCCTCACTCTCCCTCCTCCTCCGTTTCTTTTCCTCTAACCATCATTTAGACACATTCAGCACTCACGTCTCTACTTTTCCCTTTCAAACTGTGAAAGCGGCATCGGCACAAATGTGACACGGGCCTCATTTGCCCCTGACGCACGGGAAAATGGTGACAAAAAAAAAAAAAAAAAATCTGCATCAACACAAGAAGAAGCAATTAAAACTAATGTTTAGAGCGGGATATATGGTGCAAACAAAAATTAACACCTGAGCTGTCAAACATTCAATTTGTTCCACCACAAAACAAGAACATGTGGAGGAAATACAGTTAGGGCTAACTATAAAAACACAATAAAGCTAAATGCGATTGAATTTGAGTGCCCATTTCATTTCTGTGTTCCTCTTTTGAATAACAAAATGGTGTCAGCAGTCATCGCTCAATTGTGCTTCTCTATTCCTGGCTCATTACAACTGAGAGAATAGTGCTGGGTAATTGTTTGACCCTTCCTGCTCAACCTATGTCCTTGGCTGTTGAGAGCGCTCGACGTGAGAGTTCTATGGGATAAATGGTGGCCATTGCCGCACTCTGCCCTGTGGCTGTCTGCAAACAGAGTGCCATCGTATCGGTGACAAGAGGAGCCTGATGAAGGTACGCTGGCTGCACAAACCCAATGCGGGCCTCGGCGGCGGCGCCACCACCTCTCTAAAAGGACCCATTGTGCCCCGCCAAAGCCTTTCCCTCTCTACACTGAAGTGGCCATTGTGGCTCGCAGAATAGCCATCCCTCTCCATTGCCTGGCGGGCGAAAGTGCTGCCGTGATGGGGCTGAGTGTGGCCGCGGCATCTCGATATCATGACCTCCATCAGCCCCCGAGTGCCCCCCGTCGCTCAGCCCATTCTTCCCACAGGTGGGGACAATCCACACCTAATTCCAGCCGGTGAATAGAGAGTATGGTACAGGTGCATTCTGCTATTGGAAATAGCTAGAGTGGTGCGCTTGGGAGTTTTTTAGCATGTACGGCTCAAGTTTGGACAACTGGTATTGATTGGGCCGCAGGGGTGGTTCTCTGAAAATATATTCCTGCATGACAGGACGGACAAAAGCCTTATAGATTTCTAGGGGAGGAATAAACTGCGATGGAGCACAACAATTCTCTTAAGGGTACTTCACTCAGAGCAATATTTACAGTTTTTCAAGGTGCTCTGCTGAGAGTCAGCTAAGGAGGTGGGAGGAGGAGTTCAAAAGAAAAACAGAGACAATACAATTATCTGAGGAAGCTCGCCCGGCTGTATGTCCATGGCCTTACTGTATCTGCAGCTCATGTGTGACTCATATACAAATCAGTGTTGAGCAGTGATTCTCAAAGTGGGGTCTGAGGCACCGGAAATTAAGTTACTTTGAATTATAAAATTGTTCTCTTATCATTAAAAGGTCCATATCAACAGATGGGGACTATCTGTGTCAATAAAACAAGCATATTGTGTCCATTACTCTAACCCACGTTGACTTTGGGCTAATAGAAACTCTGATATGATTGTGACACACGGCAATAAATTTGTTATTTTTATGTTGAAGCACTTACTGAAAGTCAGCTTTAGACTGGTGAGTTTAACTATCTAGATTTATTAGGACTATGCCAGTCTTGCTACTGTTCATTTTATGAAAGCTTTTTGGATGAACTACTTGAAATGTTGGCTATAAATGCTGTCAAGTTGAGTCCAAATTGAATAAAATCACCCTCTATTTAAAAGTATATCAGTGGTATTAATATTCAATAACATTTCAAATTTCCCTGCTGTGGGACTAATAAAGGATTATCTCATCTTACCATGCCTTAACATGATTCAAACTGAAAAATGTTTCTGTTTATCAGTGTGAAACAGGTCTAGAGTATTTAGGTTGAAACGTTTTAGAATACAGTTATGGCATCTAAGAGTGCAAGTGGTAGTAAGCATATGCTTAATCGGTGTTCTGATTAAGAGGGGGTTCTTGGAAATTTTCTTCCCTATAAGGGGTCCCTGGCCCCAAAAAGTAGGGATGCACCAATACTGATACCAGATCGGATATCGGGCCGATACAGACTCAAATAACTGGATGGGGTATCGGTGACAATGGTGCATATCTATTTAGGTCAGTTCTATGTTTATATACTATATACATTATTTACTGGAACTACTGCAACGGCAATATTTACATTATTGTCAGCGTCTAATGAGGCAAACGAGGTTAAAGAGGCAGCAAACTAGCAAGTGGGTAACATAATGCAGGAAATGCAAAGGCATAATGAAAGAAGAAAAAGATGGGTTCGTTGGGAATATCAACATTTTTCTTAGACATATTATAAAATTATGAAGAAAAACAATACACGACTAAAACTATAATATATTAACTTATTATGTGCTGAAAAATGAACTTCCATTTCCATACCATTTCTGACAACGCCAATAAACACGTCACAAGTCGTGAACTCTGAGCTTTCATAGACTTTCCACTTACGAAGTTGTGAATACAACATTGGGGGGCGTTCATATGGATTTTTCTCGTAAACACGAACCCATTTGGAGGTACCAATATTGTTTTACAAAGTTATGAAAGCAATGTTAACACAGTGAGGCATACAGATTATTAATTAGACACTGGTATTGGATTGGTCTTCGGTATCGGCCGATACCCAAAGCCATAGGTATCGCTATCAGGACTGAAAAAGTTCGGTGCATCCCTACCATAAAGCCTGAGAACCCCTGGTGTAGAGAACACAAGCACATTCACATTCAAAGTGATGACTTCCCTTGACTTCCCCTGCATCTTTGAAAACAACTGTATATTGTTCAGGTGGAGAAACAATCTCATAATACACTTTGTTGAATAGGATAAATTCATTAAACATTCCCTTCGAGAACAAAAAAGGCTTATCGTGGATTAGCTTGCGTTTTATTGCATAAGGCTCTGCGAGTAAGTGACTGATGGTAACGTCCGGCGCTTGTCTTTGGAAGCAAATGCTATTGTGTGGTTAGATATGCAAGTGTTATGCAAACAAATTGCATGATTATGCAAAACTAGAAATAGTGTGGATGAGTGATATCCCACAGCATACGGATTAGTTACTAACACCCACTCTTCAATTATGAGCATAAAACTCTTATGTGGGGTTTTTTGTGTCCCATATCCCTGTTATGCAACCTGCTCCACTTTGAAATAGGATCCTTTCACAGCTAACCACATGCTAGCATAGCCTGGAATGGATGGGTACAGTTCAGACAAAGATGGAGACAGTGAATGAGGCTCAGAACAATGCGGTGGTGGAGCTCAAAAAGCCACCGGTGTTTACTACCGACTCCGAGAGAGGAAGGACTGTCTTCAGGTTGCAGGTGAACACGATACATCATCATCAACGGCGAGGTTACATCGGCTCGTTTTGTCCAGAACGTGCCCTTCCAAGTGGGGAGGTGGGGAGTCTGAGGTGATATTTTTAAACCTGAGAAACAGCAGCTGCCTTTGCGCTGGAGTAATTTAGGTTAAACAGCTCGCTGGCGGGTGCTAAAGAGATACACACCTGAAACACAAGTCCTGAAATACTCTCCGGCCAAGAGTTCTCCCTATAGGTTGGGGGAGATGACAGGCCAACAAGACTCGGTCAAAACCGAGTATACGGCTAGATCTTGTATGGTCAGTCTGTGAATGTGTGGCTAATTGTTACACAAATAGTTAGTGGTAATGTCTGTAATGTTAAATCCACTTATGGTACGTGTCCACAGCCTCCGTCCTTTCCACGCTTCCCATTCATTGTCTATGTAAGCAGTCACTGTGGGGATGACGCAACATTTTCTGCATTCTTGTGATTTTTTTTATGCACCAAGTTTTGGTGGAAATGTACAAGGGAGTATTAGGGCCACATTGACATGGGAAAAAAATCAGAGATTTTGAGATTAAAGTCATAATTTTACGAGAAAAAAAGTTGTAATATTACGAGAATAAAGTCATAACTTTAGGAGAAAAAAAAGTAATTTCCTCCTCCACAGAAGAGTCAGTTTTCCCCATCAGATCTGTGTGGTTCTTTCTTCGGAATAAATGCAGTTTCTCTTCTTGCACAATCTTTTCAAGGTCCTGATACTGATGATAATGTGGTGCTGATGTGCCAAAAGATAAAATATTTCATTATTTGTGAAACCTCCGTTAAAGTATAACTTCACAAGATGCTCCACATTCTTCATTCTACGCACGCTGCTCTATTTCCTCTCCAAAATAACACAAAAAATGACTACTTTATAATATTTGGACTTTATTCTCATAACACATTTTTTTTCTCGTAAACCTATGACTTTATTCTGAAAGTTCCCCTAATACATTTTGGTGAACGATTTTCGTGATGAAGAAGTTTCCAAACGAGCCGCCATGTTTTGTTTCTGGTTTGAAAACTGAGAGCAGCCCACGAGCAAAGGACTTTTGTGTTTGTAGGGCTGGCCTTCTGCGGTCCAGCCAAACAGACACAAGGTGCTGACATGACAAAGTGGCCTGTTTTATTCCTCTATTATTGATACTCCCCTATTCTCTTTAAGAAATTCAAACCGAGCCTCTTAAAAGGCGAGAAATATGCTAATGCAAATATTCCAAATCATCCCACTGGAGGCTACACAAAGACCATCTTCATTAATTCATTGGCCTGCTTTTTGGGGGTTACTCAGATATGTAAAAAGGGGGCTGGGATTACATTACTTTCAACTGTTTGAGAGAAGAAAAAAATATCCCAGATGCAGTTGTACTCGCGAGCTCCGCTGAATGAATTCATTACCCAATCTTCGTGGAATACAGTAGAGTATGTGGCACCAATCCAGGGTTTCCAACAGTCTCTCAACTCTTCCCCAATTAGAAAGACCAAAGGCGAGTTGTTAAAAGCCGCGCAGGGCTTTGAACTCAACTGGCGCCATTTTCTCCGCAGCACGACAAGAGATGTACTAACTTTGACATCCTCAATAATAAATGTGCTAGACTGACTAATATTAGTACCAATGTAGACACGGATATTCTACCCACACAGGAGGAAAGGGCGTAACTTGATCTGATCGATGGGCCATACTGTATTCTCTCTTCCCTCCCTGTTTCTCTCTGTTCTCTTTCTCTCACAGATCCATCCATGCAATCACTCAGAGACAATGAGAGCTCTTTCAATCCATCTCTCCATCACGGGCTGTTCCACCTCTGCTTAATCAAAGGAGAGAAGGGCGGGAGACGGAGCTGCCGGGGCACGTCTTCCCTCATCATGGCCCCCACAGCTAAAATGGAGGGCGTGAGGAGGAGTAGGAGGAAATCTTTCATTTTCCAATCGCATTTCCTCCCCTTTTTTATGCAAGTGAAAAGTGTCTGTCTTCTTTATAGCTCCCCTAAGCTCCTTTAACCTCTCTTCTCTCCTACTCTGGTGGACGGACGGACGGGAAGATGGATGAGGGCCAGACGGCAAGCGGCAGAAGAGTGAGTTAATGAGGAAGATTGCTCTCTTTGCCGCCGTGCGAGGGATTACAGGAAGATTACCCATTCTGATTCTCTTCTCTTCCAATTTCTCTCGGTCGTGGTGGTGGCAAAAACTGGAGGGGTGCGACGAGGCGGGGCGGGGAGGGGGCGTGGGGAGGCTGTGTTTTGATAGAGGTGAGATAGAAGACGCTGCCTCTGCTCTCTGTCAGGGGAGAATGACAGCTGCTCAAAACACTGACCTGTGAAAGGATGGAGTTTCTGACTGATGCCTCCAATCTGACAGCTGCTTCGAGGGCTGCGCTTGGCCTAAATATACCCAGCATGAGACTGAATATCTTATAAGTCACATCAGATCCAGCTCCTTCATCAAGTTCGTTCTCCGAGATTAGCTCTAACATACTGGCTCTGTTCCATGCACAGAAACGCACACGGTGGACACTTAATATGTCCCATTATGCATTTGAATAGGTGTTGTTTTCCTGCAGTGCTCAAATGGCATGCTGATTGACCCAGAATGATGGCATTTCAGTTGAAAAGCATGCAGATTTGTATGCAGGAAAGTTGCGAGGGGCCTCGTGTCAGAGGGATGAGCGGAAACAAAGGGAGGCACAGGACCTCAGATCCACTTTCTGCACTCACCGCATAACAAACAGCGAAAAAGGTCTGGGGAAATTATTCAAATTGCAGGGGAATTTGCAATTATTATAAGTCATCTCAACCCACAAAGGCGATGTTAAGCACCCTTCATGAAGTGCACTGAAAGCTCTGAGAACAAAAGTGGAATCATGTATGGGCCCATTTTGTGCCAGCGGTGTCTGCTCACTGTATTATTGTAAAGGGGGGGAAGCTATTTAGGTATTTCCAAAGCCATTGTCTAAACTAGACTCATTAGACTGGATTGATGGAATCATTTTTAGGAGTTTTTTTTCTTTGCCAATTAGGAATTAACAACTAGATGCTAAATTGTGCTCAGAAAAAGCAATATTGGTGCTGTAATTCTTAGTAGAGATGTTCCAATACCAGTTTTTCCTTCCTGATACTGATTCCAATACCTGAACTTGCAGTATCGGCTGATACCGAGTACTGATCCGATACCAGCATGATAAAAATAATAAAGTTATTATTAGTAGTAGTATTATTATTCAACAGCTTGTTGGATTTTCCACTGTGAAATATTGTCAAATGGCTGACATTTCCCTCCCTCTGACTAGACTCTCCACGAGCACCTCACTGCCGTCATGTGACACACTACCTGCAATCAGTTCTTCTTCGTTGCTCTAAAACAGTAGTTGCCAGTGGCAGCCATGATACATCCAGGGTGACAGCACAGTGAAGGCTACTGTTTTGGAGCAGCAAAGAAGAATTGATTTCCGGTTAAACCAAGCCCCCAGAAGGAGCGCTGGTTGTTGATGCCAATTTTCGTAGTGGCCAAATGGTGGTATTACAACTTCCGTGTCCATCACGTGATGCCATGAGGCCATTAGGGTGATGGCTGTGACCCAGTGACTGATCCGATGTGACCGAGCGGATGCTACTGCGCTTGCTCCATGGGCCCAATGGATGCGGAAGATCGTCGGAAGATCTGGGTGCTTTTCCACTCGTAGTCGAGCCATTTTGGCTTCATGCGCCTCTGAGCAACTTTCATAGGAATGAACGGGGCCCCGCCTCCAACGCTGTATCCAGTTCTCTTAATACGTCCATGGGTTAAACAAGTTTCTGGGTCAATAAATGATGGTATCAGATCGGTGCGTAAACTGGTGTACTCGCCGATACTGAATTTTGGCCGGTATCGGACACATTTCTGATGCTGGTATCGGAACAACTCTAATTCTCAGGTTGAGTGATGATAAAAAAAGGCAGAAAAATGTATTGTCCTTTAAGGTGGCCTTTAGTCCTGGCTTTACGAGACCACACATTTCTGATCCGGCCTGAGAAAGTAACCAGGAAATGAGTCACACATCTCCTCAGTTGATTTCTAGCACAGGGCTTCATTTGCATTAAGAAGACAGCTAGCTCAATAAGCACTACCACTTCCTGCGTGTGGCTCAGCCAATCATCCTTATTGAATTGTATTCTCCTCTGGGAGGTCTTCCAGCAATGCATTCAGGTCAGTCAATCACAGCTGGGACACTTCTTCTCTGTATTCTTCACTACATTACTGTATGTGAAAATCTTCTTAGTCACTGTCAGCAAAATCTTTAACATTAAAGGGCAATATTCAAAAACTGTTTTGTGACAGGGAGGGGGGGAGGGGGGTTATAACTTAAGAGGAAAATTGAATTTTAAAAAGCATTGTGTTCGTACAACAAAGAAGAGTATGTGTATTTCAGTGTGTGGGGTGGATTTGTGGAATGGGTTACTAGGTGATGGGTTGAAGCGGAGCACAAATACAAATCACTTTAAAAAGCTATACAACAAAAGATATTTTTGGGAGGTATATGGTTGAGGAAGAGTTGTGACAAGGGTTGGTTTATATCTACTTTTTAACTCCGGATGGATTTGTGGGTTGTAAATAAACCTGGGATGCTGTTCATATATTTAATTTGGGATGTAAATAAATCTGGGATAGTTTATATATTGTATTATATTATCATTCTATCATTCTATGATATATGAGTTATTAGAGGAGAAGTGAGAAAGGGGTGAGGAAATATAAGTTTTACTTCTACCTACTCCTTTTTGGACACTATTACTCTTGTTTTGTTTGTTATTATTTTGTATCTGCTTTTATTTATGTTCGAAATGAAGTCTTTCATTCATTCATTTTTCCCCACCACATAGTCCAATAAGAAAGATGGAGAAGTGGCTTCAGACAAGTGATTAATATGCTAATATTATGAAAAATTACTCATATTTATTGTGAAAAAGTTCACACAGCTTCAGCATAAAAAGGCAGAGTGGGTCGGTTTCCCCACAGGCGTTTTTCCAGGGACTCTGGTGTCTCTGCTTTTCCTTCCACCTCTGCCTCAGATCGCTTTAATTATTCTACAACTAACCCTTCAACCCGACTTGTATCTCATAATCAGTGATCTACCGGTTTGTAGCACTTGTTATTTCTCCTCTGGGTTCTGTGGATGTTGTGTAGAGACACCGTTACGCACCCCAGTGGGCGTTTGGCGACACGGTGGCGCAGGAAGTCGCATACAGTCGCAGTGTAGAGCCCCCAAAATACCCACGTATATACATCTCTAACACATCACATTTACTCAGAGAAAAAAAACACTTGTGTGATTTTTACATGAACACCACAGAGGGTCAGATCACATCTGCCCTTCAGCAGCTAAAGAGAATAGAATGCAGCCTTTTAGAATGCATTCTATTAGAATAGAATGCATTCTATTAGAATAGAATTCAGCCTATTAGAATGGAATGCAGCCTTTATTGTAGCAAATGCTGGATACATTCTAATAAACCCACTCGATGGTGATGGTGATGGTGATGGTGGAACAATCATGAATCGACTCCAGCAACATTTTCATTTCAGGGATTTTTTTTGGAGTGAAGGAGAAGTACAAGTAAGCAGGCTGAGAAAATTAGGCCACATGTATCATCAACTAGAATACACAGCGTGTCTATATATAATTTAGGCTGTTTATTATTCCAAAACTGGGAGCAAATAAAACGCTATACCTCGAGAATGATAATAATAACCCCTCACAAGTCGTTTGCGTAAACCCATCCACAGCTTAAAAAACTGACTTTCACCGAGCTCTGGGATTTTTTTTTTTTTTTTGCAGAACTCCCACACTGCTGTCTGTCACGCGTGGCTTCAAAACATATACGTCCATCACCATCATACACACACACCGGATTCAACGTGTCTGCTTCCCAGAGCTGCAGAAAACAAACCTCCCAAATCTCCTCCAAATATTGACCCATTACGCATCGTTCTGCTGCTGGCTCCATCTCAGCGGAACAAAGCCAACACAACTGGACTATATGATGTTTAAAATGAAAAAAAAAAAAACAACAACAACATTACCTGTCATCATTTGGAGGGCATTAGCAGAGAGTGACAAATCCTCACAGCCAGAAAAAAAAAACGCACACAGCAAAGAAGAGAAAAGTCCTTACTTGTGTTTTTGCAGCAATCCCTCTCAGATAATATTCTCCAGACTTGGGCTGAGGTTTTTTATAAATATCCCCGGATATAGCTTGGATGCAGTTTACGCTTCTGTGCTTCTTTTTGTTATCCAGAGCGATGCGCAGAACCAGAACCAGAAGGTACGTTTTCTTTCTCTCTCCTTCAAGACAGATGTGAACAGTCCTGGCCGACTCGCTCCACCTGCATCCCTGCTGTCAAGAGCCCCACAAGGCACAACAAGCAGCTTCAGATTCTTCTTTTTCAAATTAAAGCTCCCACTTTGATTTGTGCATGTGGGTTCTTTTATTGTGGAGGTTCCGTCGCTGGGATTCTGCAGGATGCTACTGGGTGTTTCCGTGCGCTTTGACGCATCTCCACCTGCATCCACAGCAGCATCAGCAGCAGCAGCATCAGCACCGCACTGAGGAGAGGAGGCCGCCCACTGAGACACGCCTCACTCCGGCTGGAGATGGCTACTTCACCCTGGGCGAGGTTGGAGACGGGAGGGGGGTGCTGGATGTGCTCTTCAAAAAATATTCCACTTTATTTATTTATTTTTTCTTTCTTTCTTTTTTTCTTTCTTTAATTTATTTTTCTCTCTTTCGTTTTATCCATATTTCATTTTATTTTATTTGTTATGAGGAAAAGGAAGAAAAGAAAAAAAAGTGTTCATTTATTTATTTATTCATTCATTTCTTTTTTATTTCTTTTTTTTCTTACTTTAATTTATTTTTCTCTCCATTTTGTTTTATCCATATTTCATTTTATTTTATTTGTTATGAGGAAAAGGAAGAACAGAAAAGAAAAGAAAAAAAACCTCCTCAACTGGCCGGTTATCTTTCTTTCTTTC
>CAKAOI010045679.1:0-14044 GCA_916701655.1 Sebastiscus albofasciatus
TCAGCCTATCCTGGCAGTCTCGTCACATTTTGGACCCATGGGAAACCCAAACCTGACATGCAGGAAATAATTTTGAAAAAAAGAGACCCATTCCAGACCATCATTAGACACTAAAACCTCCATGGCAACCAGTGGGCTACCTCCTGGTCTGAGTGAAGTGAAGTGAAGCCAATACTAAAGTGCCTTAAACTTGCATTCTTTCTAACAGCCAGCAGGGGGCGACTCCTCTGGTTGCAAAAAGAAGTCTGATTGTATAGAAGTCTATGAGAAAATGACCCTACTTCTCACTTGATTTATTACCTCAGTAAACATTGTAAACATGAGTTTATGGTCTCAATCACTAGTTTCAAGTCTTCTTCAATACAACATGATGGTCATTTAGTAAATTATGGTCCCATTTAGAGTCAAATAGACCATAAAGCAGTGGATGCTTTAGGACGTGGCTACCTTGTGATTGACAGGTCTCTACCACGGTGTTGTCCAGTCTGGGAGTTGTCCGTGTTTTTGTCTTACAACTTTAACCCTTTCGCAGTGTGTTTTCAGTTCATGAAAGTTAATTGTGACATTTCTATTGCCAAAAATGTCTTATTCAGTGTATAGTTGTACTTAGCTCCACCCTCTTCTCATGTCACCTCTGGTTGCAAAAAAATAAGATGGCGACAGCCAAAAACCGAGACGGACAAATACCAAGATGGCAGCGGCCGAAAACTAAGATGGCGATTGCTAAAAACCGAGATGTCAGCGGCCAAAAACCGAGATGGCGACAGCCAAAAACCGAGATGGCGACAGCCAAAAACCGAGATGGCGACGTAAAAAAAAAAAACAAGATGGCGACGGCCAAAAAAAATAGATGGCAACAGCCAAAATGCCGAACTGGAGGCTTCAAAAGGCTTTATAGTCCACTAACCAATTGCCGATGTCACAGTGACTAGATCCACTTCTTATAAACAGTCTATGGTGGCAACCCTAACAAGTTGGACCACAGTGTTACCCTCAAACCCTTATTGAGTAGAATTATATCTTTTCCATCTTATCACCATCTTATTATTACACTAAAAAGCTCCTGTTTTTAACTAAAGTCACATTGGCGAGTCAGTATGAGAGAGTCATCCTCCCTCTGAGTGTGTTGGCTCTGCTCAGGTTCTGCTATCAGTAAAGAAATCCAGGTGCTGCTATCACACATGCTGTACAGCATGCAGCTCGCTCACAGAACATCCCGTACATATTTTACTTCACTGTCAAACTTTTAAAACCTTGATACAGACACAAAGTCAGCTTGCATTAGTCACGCAGTGAAATATCATTTCGCCTCCCGTCTGCTCCTCATTTCCCAGCAGGGGTCCTGAGAACAATGAGCTTTAGTTGTCAGAAACAGGATGATTACTAACAACCCATGCTGTAACTGTTATTACTCACTGTCCCTTTATTAGCTTCTGCTATTCTCTCAAGTAATACAAATACACCTCTATAAAACTGCGTGACAAGGAGGCATATTTCAGCCAGGTAACAAACCAGGTTCTGTGTAAATGTTCATGTACACTGACAGGAACGTAAGCCACCTCAGGTTAGCTATTAAAGGCTGTGAAAGAGAAGCTGTTGTCGGGCGAGTCGTCTCAGACGTATTCTATCCACCGCCAGCTGTATTTCTCTCTCGGAGAGACAGGTCTGCTTTAATGATAAAGGCAGAGGAACAGTCGTCTCATTGTTTCAGCAGAGCAGTCTGACTTTGGCCCCATTGTTTGAGCTGGAGATGATTCAGGGTAGCTTTTCAAAGAAGGAGCTGAAGCGTGATGCAGAAACAACCAAAAACAGGCTGATGCAATGCATAATTCAGGCTGCAACGTGGTGGCACATTATCCGAAGTTACCACAACCATTTAAAACTAATTAGTAAAGATCTGCCTGGTTTTTGATGTTTATTTAAAGAGGACTTATTATGCTTTTGAGCTTTTTCCCCTTTCCTTTAGTACGTTATACAGTTTGTTGTGCATGTAAAAGGTCTGCAAAGTTACAGAGCCCAAAGTCCACGCCAAAGGGAGTTAGGGCGTTTTCATATACTACACATAAACTACTCTCTGACTGCTAACGTTACTCACGTTAAATAGCAGTCCACTTGCATGTTTTGGTTCAGTTGGCTTTCACACCTGATGCGAACTGTACCTGAGTACACATGAACCGTACTCCAGACCACCTTTTCAAGTTGACTCCAGTACGGATTGACAAACCGTGCCCGAGTACGGTACGAAGCGTTCACACTAATCAAACAAACTGGACTTTGGAGTCAAGTGTACTCGGATCCGGGTCCCTGATGTGAAAGCCTCCTTACTTTCCCCCACAGAAACACTGCTCCTGAACTTCCAGAAACATTTTGCTTTAAGTTCTGCCTTTTCTTCAGTAATGTGGTGATGTCACCAAGTAACGCATTTGCATAATACCCGCCTAGCGGATAGTTTCGCACGCTTTCAAACAAAGCTTGTTAGAGTGGAGCTGGAACAGAGTCTGAAGAGTTTGGTTCGGTAGACCAATCACAACAGAGTGGGCCAGCTGACCAATCAGAGCAGACTGTGCTTTTTTGGGACTGGGGAAGGGAGCTCAAACAGAGTTTTTTTTAACATTAAAGCATGTAAACATGTTCTAGTAGAAAACCAAAATACAAGTATGAACCTGAAAAGCATGATAGGTCCTCTTTAAAAAGAGAGAACAAGCTTCACAAGTTTTATTGGGATCAATAAAGCAGGTTTCCTACTGAGAACGTGGTGCAGTGTGTGTGTGTGTGTCGGTTTTTAAAAGATGATACCTGAGGCTGACACATGCTGTTTTGTGCCACTGAAGTGCTGAAGAGGTTTATAGTCCCATAAGGCGCATTTTCCTCTCTAGACAGAATTTACAGTAAAACAGACACGGAAAAATCACAAATATAATAAATACAATAAAGAAAACCGTAAAAAATACAAGTCGTAAAAACATGACATGGATAGAAATCTGCAGTGTATGCAGCGTGGACAAACATCAGCGGTAAAACCCAAACTGAGAGCCTCATATTGTGCAATGAAAACGGCCATTTATCTCGAACAAAGTGCTTAAACAGGCACAAGACGCTACATCATTTCATGTGGAAATTAAGCAATCTAATGGCAGTGGGGATAAATGAGTCCCCGGTGCTTTTCTTCTCGAGTTTGGCCCTCCAGAAGTGGCATCAGCTCAAACTGCCCTCTCGAGGAGAGCGATCCAGCACGGATCAGTGGACGCCAAAGAATATCCACTCACTCACTTCTTGCCCAGCTTTCCATTAGCCTCTTTTACCTTCATTATATCCGTCTCTGCCCCCTTTTTCTTTCATCCTACATCTATCTTATTATTTTCTTCCTCTGTTTTTTTGATTCTCTTTCCATCCCTTCACCCAGCTCGCTGTCCCTTAAAGCGGCGTCCTGCTGTGATTAATGTTCTTTTACCTGGAATGGTCTAACTAGAGACAGACGCAGAGGCTCGCTGGTGGACATGGAAACATTACACACACACACACACAAAACAGCGCACATTCTCCCGGGTTAAGAGGTGTTGTCTTCTTGGCATTGGACGCCATGGTCATCTGAGTCCCAGTCCAACAGTAGAAGACCTGCGGGGGCTTCGGTCCAGATGACAGAGAATATAGTTCTCTACAGACCAACAAACCTTCTGCCCTCCTTGAGCCCGTCCTCTTCCTGTCATCCTCCAAGACATGGGCTGATAAAACCACCATGTCTTTCTCGCAAAAGACAATAGACCCTTTTACAGCCAACGCCATGATTACGTCGCGGTGTTAGCTGGAGGCGTAAACAAAGGAAAGACCGGAGGCAAACACGAAGCACCTCAGAGTAGGAGGCTAAACTTGCACATCTAAAATGTCATCTTGCTGTGTTGTTGGATGCCAAAACGATATCACATACATTTGGGATGACAAACTGTGATTCTGTCCTTCAGTGAAGTCAGTCAAAAAGAGAATTGTCTAATATAAGTGAAGCGTTTCAGAGATGGGGAGAAAATGGTGCTAATAGTTCTACTAACCGCAGCCAATGACTCACGGCTGCAGTTAGTCGCCATCTCCTCCCAAAGTAAAATTAATCTGCCAGCGGTGTAAGGGTCGGCTAATCTGGTCACATTGGTTGCTGTTAACTTTCTCAACTAATACTCATGGTCCCGGAGAGTGAGTGATGGTACATATTGAGTGAAGCAAGTATTTTCTTCAGCCATTGTTTAAAAAAAAACAAGCCAACAAAACCTGCCTGCCAGCGTTAACTAACATGTTCATATGGTGCCTCCAAATGAAACTCGTGAGCTCATGTCGTGTACACAATATGCTTGGCAGTGGTTAAGTCGTGAGAACACCGCTGCTAAGCAACGTCAATATTACCGTTGGCATCTAGAAGCCACAGAGGCTAACAATATAGCAAGCTAACAAGTAGGTAACATAATTCATAATAACAGGAACTCTGTGTTTTCAGAAACGTTCCACTTACGAGGTCATGAACGCCACAAGAGCGGAACATTCATATGGTTTCTCCTCGTGAACATGGTAAATGCGACCCCATTTGAAAGCACCAAGAGAACTATTCTGCCTCCACTTAATGCTCCGCCCACAAAATACGTCATCATGTTTACTAACAGAAGAGGGGTCTATAGAATGTTAGATGGCGTGGGTCGTTTTTTTTGTAGGGTAGATACATGAGAGACAGCCGGGCAAAAAACAACAGACAGGGCTTTAGCTGAGTGCCACAGCGAGTGAGTGTTTATATGTAGCTGCGCAGCTAATCCATTACGAAGCGGAAAACCACCAGAAACATTTCTGAAGCAACTCCTGGCTGGAAGGAGCGTCTCTAAAAAACTGGATGGAACTTTAACGAGGCTGTGTTTATGTGCGTACACATTGTGTGCACACACACAGCCTGTTTTGTGGGTGTGGGTGCATATGTGAGTTCTGTGCATGAATGTGCATCTGTGTGTATTTATAATTGTATGTTTGGCAACGGGGTCCGCTATAAAACCATATCTGTCCAGAAATCTAAAGTTGAGTGTTCCCAGTAAAAACACGGGGCTAAATCAGTGCGGCCACTTTAGCCGTGCTGTTGCACTGAGGCCAGGATCGGCCAGGACCCACACCAGCTGAAAGCCTCAGGGACCACCATGGAGAGATACCTGGCTTGTTTCAGCATGCTCTATCTATGAATACAGGAGCCCCAGATAGGCAATATTTACTCCCACCCTGATAAAAATATGTTATTTGGCTAGTCCTCACAGTTAGCACGTGGTTTTATTCTTTACACTGGACGGCTGATTTGCATATTGACCTGGAAAACTCTTCATCCCCTTGGAAGACCCCTGTTTAAACCCTATGTCTGCATGCAATGAGTTCATGCAGCTCCCTCATGTTGTGCTGATGAGGCATGCATCCTTCTTAAATGGATGTCTCACTACCTAAAGTGCAGAAAAGTTAACCCTAGCCCATAATGTGTTGTGCACTAGCTCATTAATTCACCCACTGAATTAGCAAATCATAACTTAACAGCCATTGCCCACTCAAGCACAGTAT
This sequence comes from Sebastiscus albofasciatus, assembly GCA_916701655.1. Classification (NCBI taxonomy): domain Eukaryota; kingdom Metazoa; phylum Chordata; class Actinopteri; order Perciformes; family Sebastidae; genus Sebastiscus; species Sebastiscus albofasciatus. Next base: position 5,566 of record CAKAOI010045679.1, read on the forward strand.
TAAATCATCAAGCCTATATTACAACACCCTGCCTAAGTAATGTAAGTTTATTTATGACTTAAAGTCAATAAAAAAGTTAATCGAGCAAGTCAGTTGGCCTATGTGTAAGGCAATGTTTCTGAAGCCTTATCTCCTAGTAGCTATCTCTGTTGCTTTAGTCATCCAAGATTGGGATATTACATAGAGGCAGTTATTTTGTTTTACTTAATATTGATTGTCAATAGGTTTCTAACCATGCTAGTTGCACTTGACAATGTCAGTCTGTCAGCCCAGCTTCAGTCCAGGTTTAACAAATTCAAATCCAATGGGACTTTAATGGGAAGGTGTTGCCAAAGCATTAAAATAGTAGTTCATCTGTCATTATTACAACAGTTTATTTTGCTTTTTGATGAGCATTACAGCCTCACATAGCCACATGTGTGGCTGTAGACTCTTTGTCTGATTGTTTGCCATTTATTGGTATAAACAAAGATACAATTTTGAAAAGACAGAATGTTCACCGATTTTTGGGCAATGTAATTGTTTTGCAAGACACAAGCATGTCTTAAGTATCGGCTGTGAAGTTCCAAGTAAAGTCTTAAACTTTTTTTTCCGAGTCCTACACAAGTCATTATACATTCAGGAGCAAACCCGCAAAAGGATTGCGCTGCTTTTGCTGCCTCTAAACCGGCACAAATAAGACAAAAAAAAAATAATTCTTAAAGTACCCACAAAGGGTGAAATGCACCACTAACTGCGCTGCCAAGCAATTAGCATCTCGTTGCTCCTGTACTATTTGCACATATTTCAATTAGATAATGGCCTCTACACCTCGTCGGTCAGGACCTGTAGCTCGCAGTCTGAAGATGTAATTTTTCTTTTTCTCTCTGCCATTATTCTGCCTGCCGTTTTTTTTTGCGCAAAGGCAATATTTAAACTTTGCCACAAGGATAATTGCACTCAGCTGCAAAATTTCACAAGCGTATTAGCGCTGTAATATCATCAGCGCAATATCTTTTGTGAATTGGACCTGACGTGATGTACACTTCATGGTCATCAGTGTAGTAAATTTACCAAAATAATAAATGCTTATCAAAATGTGTATTTATTGTTTTAGAACATTTAAAAACAAACTGATGAGGTGTGCCTCATGTGCATCTTCCCCACCTGCTTGTGCCATGTGATCTGTTGTCAGATTGATCTAAAGTACATCCATTGGTAGACGAAATAAAGAGTTGATTGGCTGTGTCATAACATCTAAACCTAACCCCGATTTTTCATCTTTGATTTTGAGGGAGCAATCCAAGTCAAATTGCTGAACTTCAAATGAAGTCAAGAGTTTAATTGCTTTTTGATGAATTAAATAGAGTCTAAAGTCATCAGATTCATGGTTTGTGTCTGGCTCAAAGTCATGTGACCCCTTCAGGTACACTTGAAACTGTAAGATTATTGCCTCGAGAGCACCTTTGCTTTCCAGAAATATCCTCAGACCTGAAGCTCAATCTGCACCATGTCAGCTGCAGTAGATGTACTGTAGCAGTCTGTACAGCAGGTTCACATGGTCTGAGCTCTCAGTCCTGACAGTGGAACGGCATTTCCGCAAGCTGTCATTTCCCCATCGCGCATATAAAATCCAGACCGGCAATAATATATGTTTTACATGTCTGTCTTTTGGAAACGATGGTTATGTTTTTGCCCTCTTGCTTATTTTGAGGATATTTTATTTTCTTTGTGAATTGGACAACCGTGTGAGGAAATGATGAAAATTCCTTGAGGTCAGGTCGTTGCGTGGGGAGGTTTTAGTGCGTGGTCGGTGCCGGGGATCATGTGTGGGTACCATGTCTCTGGTAGGTTATAAAGGGCTCCATACGGCACCACTTTATGTTTATTTGCGTGTTCAAGGCCATGCAATTTGTGTGAATTTATCTCCCCTCTTGTTTACTGTGGCCGGTGTTTTCCCTTCGTGGCAGATAGGCGCCCTCAAATGAGCTGTTTTTCCTTTGGTTTGTTGCCTTTTTCACCTCTTCTCTCTGCTCTCACACAATCTCGCTACAGGAGGAGGACTTCCAGGAGATGGTGAAAACGGCCCAGACGCTGGAGACTCAGCACGGCCACCTGTTCGAGAAGGTCATAGTCAACGACGACCTCTCGGCGGCCTTCGGCGAGCTGCGGTTGGCGCTGAAGAAAGTGGAGACGGAGACTCACTGGGTTCCAGTCAGCTGGACTCACTCCTGAGATCCACACAGACTGTACGAGGAGAAAAGGGAAGGGCTTTGACGAAAATATGCAGGTTTTTTATCTTTTCTATATCTGCTGTAGCTGGTGTTGTTGGGGAGGGGGGGATAACGGGAATAAAACACGACTGCTGCGTCGCCATACCTGCGCTGCACAGTGCTTAAAATAAATCCGGTTGGATTTAGACCTCAGCTGTGGTCTGGATGTGGATCTCCAGGTCTGACCAGATCTGACGTGGCTGAGGCTGAGGGCGTCTGTCCAGAATATGGGCCTCTTGGACGGTGATCTGGGTCTCAGTCTGGTGCCACGAGCTGGAGCTCCTTGGTCCAAACCAGAATGTGGAACGAGCTTGGACCATCACAGCACCAGCAGTCCCGCCAGCACATCAGCAACTGTGCCAGCCAGGACTCCGTCTTTAGCGTGTTTATAACATTTAGACCATTAGAAACCAAAGGGATTGACATATTTCTACTTGGAGGACATGCATATGTCTGTAAAAGAACACTGAGGGGGAGGAAAGAAAATTTGCCCCCTCTGTCTTACTATATTTCTGTGCTTCTATAATGCTTCCATGACTGTTGCTCCAAACAAAACATTGTCAGGTACACTCTCAAGAAAGGGCAGTAAGTGTAATTTTATTTAAGAGAAATTAATATATTTTCTAATATCCTCCGGTTGATTTTTTTGCATACCTTTTTATATACATATCTTGACTTTTAAAGATCTCAACCGTAGCCTGACAGCATACACCAGAGACGTCTCTTCTTTCAGTCAAGTGTTTTGATTTCATCGCCCTAGTCTAGTCTAGTTTTCCCCCTCTAAAGCACATACAGAGCCATTTTATTTAGGTGTTATATGTTCCATTTAGGAGCATTTTTTTTTAAAAGCCACCCTTCATGTGAAGGTTCCCAGCATAACAGCTTTGCCATTTCGAGTCCCAGAACTGGACACGTTTGGCTCTGTGCTCGAAGAAAATGGTCACAATTGTGTTTTATTAGGGTGGAGTCCTTATTTTGATTTCACATAAAAATGGCTTCAGCGAGGCTGCTAATAGAAGGTCCCTTCCAGGGTTTTAACTTTGAGAAATGCTAAGTAGCTGCCCCCGACTTTATGAGCATTACAAGTATATTGCTAATTTGAGTCTCCTATTCCCAGTCTAACTAGTACTTTTCTTTTTTTTTTAACTTCTAACTGATTTTCAAAGCAGCTAGCTAGTCATTAATCCTGGCTGTATAATTATCATTAACAATGTTCCAGCCCTGGTAGCTCCGTGGTTCTCTGCTGCTAATGTAGTGAAAAACTGATGAAGAGCAATATTTTACACTTTAAAGGAATAGTTGCCCTCTTAATTGCTTTTTTGCTGAGAGTGAGATGAGAAGGTCGATACCGATTTTGTTTGCAGACCTCGAGCCAAGAGGCGATTATCTTAGCTTAGTTTAGCTTAGCATAAAGGCTGTCCAAAGTTCAGAAACATGCAGCACCTCGAAAGTTGGGATTTTATGAACTTGTTGTTTCTGATTGTGAACAAGATATGAGCTTTAAAGGGGCTGCTACACGCATTTTTTAACTTCGAAGAAAGCTATAGTAGTTGTTTGCCCATGCTTTGTCTGTATGCTAAGCTAAGCTAATTCGCTTCTGGCTCTGGCTCCATACTTAAAGGGCAACTTTGGTATTTTTCAAAAGAACTGTATTTTGCCATGTTATACGTCAAAGTGACTAATGTGGACAACAATTTTTGAAATTGGTCCAGTATTGAGCGAGAACGCAGCAGACAGCAGTCGCAAAACAGGCTGTATTGTACAAGGTCTATGGAAGGAGGTGTTGCGGTATGGGGTATACCACATGCACAGTGTAACTGAAGCTGCGGTCTTGCGATGCGATAGTCTCAATTTCGGCGAGTGCAGACCAGATTTCACTGCGCATGTGTTATACTCCCAAAGATATGACGCGTTGATGACACGTGACCCATCCTCCTTCAATAGGCCTTGGTATTGTAATCCTTCCGGGCGATAGAGAGGCAAAGTCCCGCCCCTTCCGGTGGAACCCATGGGACCTTATTTTGGAAAAAAATAGTACGGTAGTCAACGATGAGAAGATGAATCACACATATGACGTTTGCCAATTTAGAACATAGTATCATTTAGTTTTTTGTGAAACAGCTCAGTGAACAACATCTCTCGTCCCGCGCAATATACGTCACCAACACTAGCTAGCTAGCTAACTTGGCTATGACCACGCACAAATGAAATGTTATCTTACCTGATGTGTTTTATCCAGCGACTCCTGGTTTTTTTATCAGCCGAGAAGTAGGGTTGACCCGAATACTTCGAAGCTTCAAAGCTTCGACCGTTGCCATGATAATCAACATCCTAATCATTATTTGAATGCTTAGTTTTTTTTGGGGGGGGGGTTATGTAATATTTATTAGTATGTAATAATAAAGTATAAATCCCCAAATAGCCCATGCAATAAGGAAAAACCCCAAACAATATTAATTATTCATATTCAACATTAATTATTATTGAAACGGGGGAGATGGGGACAGACAAAAGAATATGTCAGCCTGCTGCGCCATGAAGCTTCGAATACCTTTTAATATTTCTCACCGAAGCTTCGAAGCCCAAGAAATGGCATTAGGGACAGCCCAACCGGGAAGCAAAAGAACAAACAAGACCCGTTGCTGCTGTGAGTACATCCCAGTAGGAAGCACACAGGCATCATAGCTTCAGAGAGAGAGACGTCACTTACACGACTTTTGGGTGTGTCGTCTTTCTAATCAGGTATTTTCACAGTTTGTTACTTCAACAGTTTTGCAACAAAGTTTTTTTTAATCTTTTAAATTGGCAAACATCATATGTGTGATTCATGGCACAATTCAAACTGCACAAAAAATGATTTGTCCCTCACCGTTGACTACCGTTCAAATTTTTCCGAAATAAGATCCCATGATGGTCCACCGGAAGGGGCGCTTATAGCACACCGTCAATAGAGAGCTGCAGGAATGAGTCCTAAAACCAGGAAATGAGTTAGCATTTTAGCACTTCAGCTTCCCTCGTCTGACAGTCAATGGGTGTTTTGAATGGGTTTTAAGATAGATGCCTGAAATAAGGTTAGTGGTTAAAACAATCTTAAGAGATTTTAACGTTTTGTTCTACGACATTAAATACGTCAGTAAATATCACACTCGTGGATTTTGAATCCTTTACGTGTCTTAAAAAAGGCGGCTAAATAAGACTACTAAACGTCATCACGCCGACTCGTCCGTTTTTACAGCCTCGTTGCTAACTTCCTGGTTGGCCTACGAAAATACGTCATCCCTGGAGCACTCTATGTATGTCCCCTAAAAGTGCTTGTTTTTGCCAATGAAAGGCTCAGATTGTCATTATAAGTGTCTGACAACATTATGGAAAGGACCCTACAGAGAAATGAAACCTTTTTCTCACCTTTCTCTTGATCCGGTCTGTTCAGTATTGTGTCTAACCAAGTCTCACTCAAGGAGAAATCCCGTTCTGAAATCTCATGAGAGTGTTAGGCCTCATCCCCATTATCGAAATCATCTAAATATTCAACCATGACATTGAAAATCTTTTAGATAACAATAAGTTATGCTCTCTGTAATCCAACACAACAAGCTCTTCCCAGCACTCCTTCCTCCAACTCTCACTCACATTTCCACCGTTGTCTTCCGGCAACAAGTCATCTTTTGTGAGATTTCAGAGCGAGACTTCTTCTCGAGCGATACTTGGTTAGACAAAATAACAGATCGGATCAAGAAAAAGGTTTTATTTCTCTGTAGGGTCCTTTCCATAATGTTGTCAGACACACAATCTGAACCCGTCAGTGGTAGAAACAAGCACTTTTAGTGAACGTACATTGACGGTACGGAACCGTCCCGATACGATTACATTACAGCCCGTTTCATGGCTGGCGGCTGCAGCGTTATCACTCAATACTGGACCAATTTCAAAACTGTTGTCTCCATTAGTCACTTAGACGTATAACTCGGATAAATCGGATCCAGGTTGAAAAATACCAAAGTTACCCTTTAAGTGTGGAGCCAGAGCTAGAAGCTAATTAGTTTAGCTTAGCAAACAGACAAAGCATGGACAAACAACTACTCCGGCTCTCTCCAAAGTTAAAAAAAAATATGTGTACCAGTACCTTTAAAGCTTACAGTATATCTTGTTCACAAACAGAAACCAAAGTTACCCTTTAAAGCACAGACATGAGCGTGGTATCAATTTTCTAATTTGACTCTTGGCAAGAAAGCCATTTCTCACAATATCAAACTATTCCCGTAACTGTTTTTTGGCCTACATAGTGTACGAATGGATTATTCTCGTACACTAGCTGTATGTCCAGCTCAGGTTGCATTGCCCAAATTTCTTTGTTTGTTTATTCTACCTACCTTAATATTTATATATTTGATTTTTGTCCATTTTTAAAAAGGGTAATATGAGTGTTCATGCTGTTCAGTAATGATAACACACATTTTGAAGGGATTTTAACACCTCCCTAGTCTTTTATTCATTTTAGTATCACATTAAATTCCCTTTTTATATATTGTTTTACTTGTTCACCTCTTCATATCTTACCCCTCTACCGTCTATTTTATTGATCAGAATCAGATTTGTACAGTCTCTCAGAAAATATTTTTAATTTCTTGCTGTAAATGAAAATGCTGTTGACATTATTCTTGATAACTGCTACGTTTTATATTAAAGAACATCCAACTAAACTTATGTCTCCAAGGCGTGAAATGAATTCAACCGGGCGAAAAGATGGAGAGCAGTGATGTGTGAGGTGGAAAAATGTTTCCAGTGTTTCTGGGATTGGTGCCCTTCAGTGCCATTCACATCCATCTTTGTTCTGTTTGGAGAAGAATATTCCAGCCACATCTTTCAGCTGCTGCCACAGAGGTTCGCTCTGGAGTGCACAGTTGAGTCAACAGAGCTGACACCTTTCATCTTGTATATGACAGCGCATGAGAGTACTTGACTTTGACAATATCTTAGTACTTGTCCCCCACACTGCAGTCGCCTTTAATTAATGAAATTTAAATAGTTATTTGGCTTCTTGGTGGCTCAGTTGGCCTCTACAATCTGACCTGTCATATAAAGATGAAAAGTCAGAAAAACAACCTTAAACTGCATTCTTGTCGCTGCAGATTTTCACACAACTTGTGTATTCCTGTAACTGTCTTAAAGGGATAGTTTGAGTGTTTTGAAGTGGAGTTTTATGAGGTATTTATCCATAGTAGGTGTATTATGTATGTATTACGTTTTTGCAGGTTTATTTAGAAAGATAAAAAGTTAATAATTGTAATGTTACAAATAGAACTTGTTCAAACACGCTTTGAATACAGATGTGCGTACAGCTGGCTGCACCGTGAGGTGGTCGGCTCATTCTTGTTATATTCGTTTAACGTTACACTACCTTGTCCCTCACCATCCCGTCACCTACCACTTTTTTCTTCCTCACCGCGGACGGCCAGCAGCTCACGCACCTCAAAGTCTCGCCACACATCCGTGTTGTTCACGTCCGTCGTTCACCTCCGGTGTGTCTGAAATCATTCCTACTGCTGTCGCTCCGTTTGTTTATGAGCCACAGCGACCGAATAGGTTTTGTGGAGGCTGGCTCCACACAGATCTGATGCTTTCGTCTGTTTTTCGTCTCTTCAGTGGAACAGAAACCTCAGAAGACGTTTAAGTCACATGCTTCATGAACATCATGATAAATTAAGTCTGTTTCTGTTGCACTGCATTTTGCTTTTATCGAAACACCATACTTTCCATCTCCAAGCGATATTTAGAGCTTTTCCGAATTTCCGGCGTTTTCTACTTCATGCGCAAATTGAAAATGCGCATAAAAAACACTCATAGTTGTTACATCCAGATGGAGTATGAGCTCCTAAAGAGAAGATTTGTTGGATGGAGATTGAAGGAAAGGGTCTGAATCCAGTTACTGCTGAAACCACCAGAGCAGTGCAGCCCAATTAAACCCCAGTGTCCTGCTCCAGCTGTGTGCCAAATTACTAACTCAGATGTCACTGGACCTTTGAAAACAGTGGCTCTGTGAAATGGAGGGAGTCGGCGGGGGTGGTAAAAGGGGGCTCTGGAGAAGTCCGGCCTCCAACCAGAGACCCACAGGAGGATTCAACGAGGCCTTTGCTTGATGAAGTTCCAAAAAGAATCCCCCACCGGGTCTAAATCAGGTCGCCTAAACTTCACATTTCCTCTTTTCCAGTTTGATGGCTGTGTAGGGA
>CAKAOI010045679.1:14064-32182 GCA_916701655.1 Sebastiscus albofasciatus
CCCCCCCCCCCCCCCCAACAGCCAAGGAGGATAAGGACGCAGTGAGGTGGAGGAGGAGGAGGCGGTGGACGAGGAAGGTCAGGAGGAGGTAACGGCGCTCACTCAGGCTGAAGGGAGGAACCAGTTATTCCAACGTCTTGTCTTTCTTTCACTTTGTCTTTCTTCTTAATCAGGATAACAGAGTGACGGGGGGGAGACTCAAAGGCTGCCGGCCATACGGTCGGGAGCATGGTACTGTCCCATCATGCCCTGTGATCTAAGGTGAGTGAGTGAGTAGGTGAGTGAGAATGGTTTTCCCCTTCAAATCAAACACCACCCCACATTGTCCTGGGTAGTTTGGCGGTTGAGGCGATGCTTGGACAGGGACATTCGGCATTGACATTCTGGAGGTTCTAAGTGAGTGTTAATCAACCCCATTTCCTCTCACGCTGTAACGCCAAAAGGCGGACCAGTGCTCAGGACCTTTTAACCCAGGATCTCATGAGTAAAGGTGTCCCCGTCTGTCTCAGACTTGAAGGATCCAGTAGTTGTGTTCCATTCAATTGTCAAGCAAATTTTAAGCAAACATTTGAAATGTTGCAAAAAAAAGAAATGCAAATTAGGCAAATAGGAATAGATTGACTTGGTTAGGCTTAGGCAACAAACTACGTAGTTAGGTTTTGGAAAAGATTCACAATTAGTTTTAGTAACTGAAGAAGTGCTGTAACTTATGTGCGGAAGTTGCGTGACAAATAAATCAACTTTGACTTGTGGTTTCACACAGAACACAAACAGTGGTCTCCTGGGCTAAAGTCCTGTGTTTTTTGACCCATCCACCCTCTCTAGCTATACTTCCCTGTTCACAATTACACACAAATTGATTTCCTGCTGACCATCACGGAAAACATTTGAAACTTGTGTCTATGTCCATGAATCAACACACTGAATTTTGTGACTATTTCACAAACTGCTGTGCAACTGGTGTTCCATCAACTGGTTTGGAGCAAATAACTCAGCTACAACGTAGTTGGTCAGAAGTTGGCGCTATAGGCTACGCATGGCTGTATTCCACCAGTAAATGAAGTAGAAGAACTGGAGGTTGCGAACTGGAAACAAAAAGTCAGTTTGGCCAGCATGGATAGCATCTAACCCAATGAAGAAGTCTTCAGACATTTGTTTCTGTTGGGCAAGTTTAATTGTCATGTCAGCTAGTAGTGGCCATGTTTCATGTTGCACCAAGACGAAGACAAGCAATTGCTCGTAATGGGAATATCCAATTTAGCAATTTATCAACTCTTTTTTGACAAAGGCAAAAAAACACCTCAAGTGAGTGTAAAAACTTTTTTTTCAAAATTGAGGGAGTTTTATCAAATTTTGTCGTTTCCATACAGCTTTTTGAAATGCGATACGTGAATGGAAACAGGGCTATTCTTCCCTCTCCAGTATTTAAGTTTTGAGTATTTTCCACTCCTTGGTTCAACCCATTATACTCAAGTTTGTCTTCACCTATCTCATCCACTGTAGGGTTTTCATGTGTTTATTTGACTCCATCTGACTTGAGGAGTCAAAGGTGTCGAGATATGCTTTGATAGCTCCCCAGTTGCCAGAGAAGGGAGTGACGCTCTCTGGACTCCCAAGACCTGTTCCAAACGTAACGTAACAAACGATGAGCGTCTGATTCCATGTCATCCAAGGTAGTGACAGACATGCTGTTTTCTTGGTTCCTTGATGTGTCATCAGCCTGTGCCTCACAGAGCCCACACCATCTCCAGAGCGATCTGAGCCCGGATGCCGTGCTTTATTCCCTTTCAACTGGGGACGACAGAAACACGTGTTCGCAGATTAGGTTTCCCCCGACATGGATAACGAGAGGAATCGGCCACATGTGCCAAGGTACTTTGGCTGAGTTATGATGTAATGCTGAAAAATACTATGTGTGTACATGTGGGTCTGTGTATATATGATGAATAAAACGAAACAGTGAATGGCATCGTCCTACAGTAAGTAGTAGCAAGAAGAGAGACGCTCTCATAAATCTTCATATAGTTGTATAAAAGTCTGCCGGCAGCCCCGGACTGATTTAAGATAACAAATCCCTCGTCCTCTCTATTCATCTTTCCCCGTCATCTCTTGAAGAGTGAGCTGCCATGTGAGTTGAGGCCAAGCGATGGCTTCCCCAGCTCAGACATGAACACTCACCAAATCAAAGACGTGCTCTCCGTCTATCCCCCTTTCATATAATATAATAGTTTAACAGTTAGGAATCTTGAGGATTTATAGTAAGTGAAGTTCGGCTTTTATCTCAGATTCGGGAGATTAACGTTGCCGTAAAGTCTCATGAATCGGTCTCTTTCTTGCCCTTGTGATGTATTTATTTTCATGTCCATAAATCCGCGCATTAACTGAACCCATTGTTTGGGAGATGAGGGCCAGAGCCAGACAAGCAGGGCAGAGGAAGGAGGAGGAAGAGTGAGACGAGCAGACGGACAACCAGGATTAAGTTGTGGAAAAGTCCGAAATCCCGCGGCCCTGTGACATGTCAAAGGGGTTCCGGCTACGCCTCCCTGACGCATTTCGGAAACCATTAGAGCGAAAGTCTCGAGTTACGATATAGGCTGCAATCATTTTGATTTACTGTGTTAAAATTACAGTGTCGGGGCCAATATCCTGAATGGGGCTCAATGTGATAAGTCCTGCCATCAGACAAATTGTCTTTAGGATCAGAAGAAGGTAAGAAGAAGGGGGACACCGGCTCCTGCTGAGACTTCTCATCATTTTTCACCGTCCTGAATGAGCCTTTCTTTCTGAGCTTCTCTTTTTCTCCGGCATTCCGCTATCCTGCCTTTTGCCCGGCCTTTCATGTGGTGACTCAGTCCATCACCACGGCTTTACCGTAGGAGCCAGCCAGCGATTGCCGCTCTGTTTTCCTCATCCCCGGGTAAATGCCCTTGACCATAGGGAGACTGCTTCGTAGACTAATGGGGCTTCAGGCCAGGAGCTTCCGCCCACCCTGTCTCCTCAGCCTAATTAGCCCCACCATTACCTCATGTCTGTAGGCAAAGGTCTTCAGGGCATGTTACCTTGAGCTGTATTTCTCAATTACAGGAGTTACCGGAGGGTGGGGGGCAGCAAGGAGCAAACGGGGCATGCCCTTCATTCCTACCCGGGCCTGAACACACCCTAATGTGAATGCGTGGAAATCATAACAACACCGCTCAGCCTAATAGCCGTAGCGCAGTTGGTCATTAACGTAGGGTGGCGTATGTATACATACTGCGCAGGTGAACACCCCTATCCGTGTGTATGTGTTTTGAAAGTGAGACCAAGGGGTAAAAGTTCATCTGGAGGGTCCGCGCCGCTGAAAATTCCTCCTGACACATGTGGAGCTAAAGCAGTGTACGGGGGCCGAGGTTGCACAAAGGCGTTGACTATGTTAGAGGAGTTCGGAGCTGTCCACCTGTATTTTCTTAAACTTTCCCTGCGGCCTTCCCCCGAGTCTTGTTGGCCTCTATCGCAGCAGTTTTAATTACACGGACTCTGAACTGTCATCTTGAAAGTTGGAGCACTCTGGAGGTCAGGACCTTCCTTGGTGTGCTACAAATTAGTCTTAACGCTGCCACGATTCCCCCCATTTAGGGTGAGTGAGAGGCAAAAAGAAAACGTCACCTGCTTTCCAAATGTGTCTGTTTTCATTGCAACGGAGCATTCTTTTAATAGTCTGTATTATCCTCATAGGTTTCCAGCAGCGCTGTCATTCGAACGACTTTCTTTCTAAAAACCCAATACATGCAAATGTAAGTAGCAAAACAGTGTTTCTCCATCTTCCAACCATACAGCACTCAAATGGAATGTAGCAGTGCGTCCAGCTGGGGTATGAGAGCCCAGCAGCAGTAGCCACGCTGACCCGGTGTAATGACGGTAAGTGGATTACAAGGAGGCCCTGGTCATTGGTCATTAATATTGACTCCGCTATAGAGTTACCTCCATGTGGCAGCAGCTACACCACAGGGACTGAGCCCAGGACCTCCAAGACACCTGAGAAGCTCATTGCTCTGCGCAGGGGCCTCAGATGAGCTGACAGCCCTCTGAAAACTGGAAAGGGCCGCAGAAAGATCAAGAGAGATCAGTGAGGACAATTTTTGTTTTTGGATCAAGGGTTGATTTTTGAGTATGGTATAGCCCTACATGTGACCTTTACCATTGTCAAACAGTAGCATCTCTTTCCATGAACAGTGCTCCATTTAGCTCGGTCACTCCAACATTTACCGTAGAAGGGCAAGATTATATGCCGATATCAAGTCATTTCAATGGATTTCAGAGTATTTGCTCCCAGGGTCTAAGTAAATCCAATTCATTATTGTGTTAGCCATTAGCTCACCAGCAACAGAAGTTCACCAACCAGCCCTGTGAGTAGTCACTCTGTCACCATGCTTCTAGCACTGCCTATCACACAATGATGCAGACTTTCTGCAACTTTCTGGTGTGATTTGGCCTTTACTCTGGATAAACGACAGAGCATAGCACCTACAGCAGAGACAAATATCTCAAAAACTGGACAAATCAAACCAAACTAGCCTACCTGCACCTGCAGTTGACAGTGTCAAAAAAGCCATGTACAGAACACAGACTGAAGAATTGGACATAGTCACCGTGACGTCACCCATTGGTTTTTGGACTGACGTTTTGAAGCCTTGAGTTTGGCATTTGGGTCGTCGCCATCTTGGTTTTTGGCCGTCACCATCTTGTTTTTTTGGAACCAGAAGTGACATGTGAGGGTGGAGCTAAGTACAACCAAAATGTTACGATTAACTTTCATGAACTGAAAACACACTGTGAAAGGGTTAAAGTTGTAAGAAGAAAACACGAACAACTCCCAGACCGGAGTAATGTGGTAGTGACCTGTCAATCACAAGGTAGCCACGCCCTAAAACATCCCCTGCTTTATTGTCTATTTGACTCTAAATGGGACCATAATTTACTAAATGAACATCATGCTGTATTGGAGAAGAATTGAAACTAGCGATTGAGACCATAAACTCATGTTTTTATTGTTTACTGAGGTAATAAATCAAGTGAGAAGTAGGCTCATTTTCTCATAGACTTCTATACAATCAGACTTCTTTTTGCAACCAGAGGAGTCGCCCCCTGCTGGCTGTTAGAAAGAATGCACGTTTAGGGCACTTCCACATTGGCTTCACCTTCAGACCCGGAGATTGCTGTCACTTACAGAGTAACAGCTGATGAACTTATTGTGGCATACTTAGGCTTTCACTCTTCTACAGTGCGTTACGGCTCTACAACATGAAATCCATGTGTGGTCTTGACGACATATGTGAGCTAACAGGAGGAAAATGTTGGATTCCCCAAAGAAATGTGAAGACTAGACATCATCGCATTATGAATCTCTGCATTTAAGAAAAAAGAGGGACATTTAACAAGCCATGTTAAGAAATGTAACAAGCGCTCCCGTGAAACCCTAGAGGTTGACAGAATGTATATCTTTTCACCGATGCGGGTTCACGCTGCACGTTAAGACCTTGTAACAGACGTGCGGACATCACGTTGTTATTGCCATGTTCTGGGAAACATGGTGACATGTGAGGAGCTCTTGGCATCTCTGTATCAACACCGTGCGGGGCTGACAGGAGCTTGACCCCGATCGTGACAATCACACATGTATCGCTCGGCTCGTTCCCAGAGCCTAAAAGCCAAAGGCCTGGCCCCTGAACCTACACTCCACACACCATGTTTTGACACGTTGTCATCCTTTTTTCTGGATGGCTAGGTATGAAGAAGAGCACAGGGTGGCTGCATAGGCACTCGCTGTGTGCTGTTTCTAATCAAGTAGCCTTGATGGCCTGCCTGCCCACCTGGAGGTATGATGAACTCACGTGATCCAAGGGAAGGATAGAAAACAAACAAAATCAAGGCTGAGAGGATTAAATGGGACCAAATGAAAGACTCTCCTCTTTGCAAGGGAAGAATAACAAGAAGCAGCGTGATTTTGTAATGGGTCATGTCCCTTTATGAGGTGACGTAATTTCCAATAAAGAGCCATAGGCCCTGTGAGGAACTGGGCCTACGGCTTTGCCAATATATTATGTGTTGAGCAGACAGGAGACTGCCGGGCTACCAGGCCCCGTCTAGGCCAGACCTGGTGGACGGAGGACAGACCTGTTCTTAGCAACATGTTAAGCTGTCAAATTGATCATGACTCACATGAAAGAAACCATGTGACAGGGCCCTATAAGACAAACAACCCATGAAACGGATCACTTCTGCCAACTATAAACAGTTGGTTTTACAGTCAAGTGTGATGACTTTCGGAACACTGAGGTCAAAAAAGATTTGGCAGCCGAAAAGGGCAACCCGGTCTCACTCCCAACTCGTCAAACACCACCAATTGGGCAGCGCCCCTCGGCATCGGAAACCGACGCACAGAGGTACCTTTTAGCAACAGTTTGTGACGAACCAAGCTTTCAACTAACTCCAATGTAAACCCACCAGCGGCATTACTCGACCATTGGAGCAAGTTTTAGTATTAAAAGCGTGAGAGTCCGCTGAGGGCGGGAGGGAGGGGTTAGGTGGATGGGTCAAACAAATGCAAGATTTTCAACCAGGAGACCGGTGTTCCCTTGTGAAACTAAAAGTTTCGTTGACTTACAGTATTTTGTCACGTACATCGTTAGTCACTTGAGTCGTTGGTATCGTCAATCCCGTGAGTCACTAATCATGCGAGTTGTTAGTCACGTAAGTCGAGGCAATGAAGTTAACGTCAACCACAACTGGTTTCCTAACCCTTCCTTGAAAACAGAAGCTTATTTTGAAAGGACACTATGCATGTCATGGGCGTATCTTGACACGCCGTCCCCCAGTCTGTCCAAAAGTAACCCAATGAGGTGCCCTGTGCGTCGGTCTCCGATGCTGAGGGGCACTGGCCAAGCGGCGGTATTTGATGAGTTGGGAGTGAGAATGTGTTGGACAAGCAAGGCGTCAGGACCTTGTTAGTCAAAATCTCGGGGCGTAGAAGGGAGTTCTTCCCAGCAGTCAGCCAGAGCCTGTGTGTCATGTGTGAGCAGGTGTTGATGGCGGGGGAGTGGTGTGGCAGTGGCTTAGGGAGCAGTTGAGGTTTTGGCACCAGACAACAGGCTCTAATGAGTGATGCTCCACAGGGGCTGGTGTACAGCCAGCCAGAGGTTGAGAGAGTGGAGCGCCCCTTTAACTGAAGCCATCTGAAAGGAGGAAATGCCCACAGTCCAAAGTCTGGCTGCCTGGCACTCGGAGCGTTCTGCAGCCCTCCAGAGAGGCTCCCGCCGCGAGGCCAAACCCAGACCCCCACCCCCTCCTTCAGCCTATGCAGCGCAGCGGCAGCAGCGGAGCTCACACGCAGGCCACAGACAGATTGATTAGTCCTCGGAGCTTTGTGATTAGACTTGTTAACGTTGGAACGGCACCGACTCAGACTGCCTTTTTTCGTGGCTTGTTGAAAACTTGTACAGAAACATATTGTATTTCCCGAAATTGCTAAGCTTCAAAGTGACTAGTGGGATACTCCCTAAAGTGCAGCTGTCCTTTTCTTTGAGCGCTGGAGAGGCTACTGTTTGTAGGCAAGCGATAGCGATTACCTGATGCTAAAGCTATGCTATGTTGGATTATATACCTTCCTGCTTCTGCAAATATTCCCCCCAGACGGTTGCTGAAGGCCTGAAAGAGGATGTGCCAAAATGTTGAGTTATTCAAGGACAAAATATGGTGTCATGTATAAATAGCGCTCAAAGGACTTTATCTACTACTGGCAACAACTTGAGTGGAAAATACAAATGAGTGAATGAACAAAATATTATGATCTTGAAATCTGCAACTTCTTGGCACAAGCTCAAACGAAACAAACGTCTCATGCAAATTTGACGCTGATTAATTACACTAGAGCACCTTGGCTATTTTAGAGTTGAGTGCGTTTTACTGTTTGCCAGTATATTTTTTCTTCCTGTGCAGTAACAAGGTCAGCTACATAGAATTAAACCAAACATGACATTTTACATCTGCGGTCAATGTCTATGTCATCTCTCCATATTTGACTCAGGGGTCGAACAAAGACTATTGATAGCCGTCAGTCGATGACACTGCAGGCCACCCTGGCAGCCAGCTGATGCTGAACTCATATACTCCTGCTGTGGCCGCCTGTTAATCACAGTATGAGGTTGGCTGAGGCACATGAGGGAAAAAAGGCCAAGTGACGGTCAGGCATGTTGTGGAATTCAGCATGGTGAAACTCAAACTCAGACAGGTTTCATGGTGGCTCCCAAACCTAAACATTCACATTTGACACAAATTGGCGGTAAAATGATGTTTTCTTCTACCTTGTAAAACTGACTCCGCACGACCGACACGTCAGCTCTGTGCCGACTTTCTCCAGCAGACAAAACATGCTCTAGATCAGCTGTCTCAAACTTCTGGGTCGGAATTTCCATATGTCACATCAACCCGGTCTCACGGGAAGGCAGATAAATACCACAACATTACACGGACATTCCGCGTGTCATGAGTACGCATTTTAGCTCTTTCGCGTGTCATTTGTGCGCCACTTTTCGCATGTCATTTGTACGCCACGCAAACGTCAACAAGACAAGTAAACCACTTAGTTAGGGTATGGGAAAATGTTATGGTTGGGCTTAAAATAAGAAGGTAAACTAAGTAAAACGTGTACGAAAAACAACTAAGGAAAATACGTCACAATCGTCAGTAAAAAACGTGACAATCGCAACGTGACAATTGCACTTACGTAACTTAGATCCAGCAAGGACACTAAGGGACGCGCTGCTCCACTCAACTGTATGTTCAAGTTGTGACGTACCCTATCGTGGAATGCACCTGATTGGTCCCTGGTTTTCTGCTCGACGTTGCTTGTAAACTTTTTTATTCCGTCTAAACAATCTACCAAAATCTACTCCTGAAAACATTTTAAGTGAGAAATAGGCTATGCCACGGCTGAATCTCATTTCATTTTAGAACTAGATCGCCTAGTTTGACAGCTTGGTCCAAATTTCGTGAGCTGGACGCGTTGCGCTGGACGGGCTCATTTGCATAAACGACTCAGTCAGTCGCTCAGTGACAGACTTTTGCTATTTGTAGGGCTGATCCTCTGTGGCCAGACAAAAAAAGGAAATAAATGAGAGTTAAAGTTTGAACTTTAATTGGATTGCTTAAGAATAATAAAAGGATAACCAAGACTATACAAAGCAGTGACAGAGGTGTACTGTTCTGTGTTCAAAATAAATGATGTGATGAACAACAGAGTTGTCTCCAGGCAAAGTCCTCTCTAAATTGCATTTGTCTGTTCGCAGAGAAGTCTTTTTCTTTTCATGCCTTTCATGAGGATGTCTCATTATTTCCAATGAGCAATATTCCTCTCTCTCTCTTTCTTTTTCTGATTGGCCTGGCGGCGCCAATGCTGGAGCTGCACCAACACAAAGGGCTCAAGCAGCACCTCCTCTCTAATGACGGGAGGACAGGGGACCAGGCTCTTCTCTCATTCACCTCTCACCACACTTAACAAGTCGCCCTCTTCGTCTGTTCTCACTCTCTCTTCCTGTCCCCGGCTTTTCCATTTCCATCCTCCACTCAACATCCATCTTCATCTCCGTCCACTCTTTTCATCCACGTGTTCTTCGCTCCCACTCCTCTCCCACTCCTTACTGGCTCTTTATTACCTCTCTCCTTGCCCACTCTCTCCTCTCCTGTTTTCAGCTGCTACCTCGGCTCTCCCTTCATCCTGAGACGGAGAGAACAAAGGGCCCCTGATGTCTTCCTGGAGAGGTTATACGGCAAAAGTCAAATTGTATTAGAGCTCTCCGAGAGTTAGCGAGTGAGGCAGTGCCAAGCGTGGACGGCCTCTCAGACCGCACTTTCAAAATAATAATTACACTGCGAGAGATGAAGCGATGGAGACAGAGGAGCAAGGAGGTGAAGGGAGGAGGAGAGTAAGAGAGGGAAGATCTGTGTTTTTATTTAAGCGTGCTGAACATCTTGAGAGAGTAGAACCAGCTGCTATCTCTGGGCGAGGAGAAAGGGGGAGCGGAGGCAACGCGATCGGTCTAGCTGAACGGATTTTGCCAGCTCAAGGGTATTTAGAGGCCTAGTAAACAGGTCAAGGTGGGGCCAACATTGTCCTCACATGAACCAGACAGCTTTTACATTTGCTTTTTTAAGTAATTGTTTGGGCATTATTGCCTTTATTTTGATAGCAGACAGTAGAGAGGTGACAGGAAATGAGGGAAGAATGAGGAGGAACGACATGCAGCAAAGATCCCTGACCCAACTTGAACTGGGAATGTTGCTATTACTGGATGGTCAGCGTCTAACACCCCAAGGCCAGATTACTAACCACCAGACCTGAGCATGTCAATTGATTTTGATGATTTGATTGCAATTTTCTTAGTGAATTTGCACAACTTAAGTGTGATATCAACTAAAGTTGTGATGTTGTGGCCGTGTCTTACAGAGAGGTCTTCAAAAAAATCTAGTTTTAAGATGTTTTTGAGGAGGCTTTCACATCAGGCACCAGCCTGTTCTCATTCCCAGGGCATTAGATACCAACGCTTTGTCACGGTCGTCGGTGCGTGGTATACCACTGCACAAGGCACCCTTTAGCCCCGGTATGAAACACACCGGGCGTTCCATTAACTATAATGCAAACCCATCCGCGGCAACAGTAAACGCTCAGAGAAAGTGCACCGGGAGTGTGGTGACGTAGTTTAAAGAGCGAAAAGACACACAACCGGTCAGGTGGGAGGGGAGGTGGATGGATCCAACAAACTCAAGGCTTTCATTTAGGAGACTGCTGTTCGTGTCCCGTGCATCACGTTACAATCAGCTGTTCACAGCGTTCAGTGTCATTTTCACTGTACAAACCTGGTTGTTTTTAGCCCAACCAAGTTATTTCCTAAACTAACTATAGTGTTTTTGTTGTCTAACCCTAAAGTGGCGCCAAGGGTAGCTATAGTGGTTTAATGCTGAAAATAAAGTGACAAAGTGGCGGTATGTGTTGGAGTTGCACATGTGTAGTACTCATTGTGTACTCGTGAGAAAATGGAGGTGGTTAATGACTTTATAGGTTTATAAGCTGAGGCGCAAGTGAGTATTTCTATTACCCTGGAGACAGCAGTTTAGTTGAGTGGTGTTGGAGGATGTGGGTGAAACTCCAGATTCATTTACCTAAATAAAGATTAACATGTCAATTAACTTTAGTCTTTGCTGTTGTCTGATAACCGCTATAAATTTGTATAGGGGCGGGTCAAAATTGACCATTTAACCAGCTACTTGGCATTATGTGTTTCAGATGTGGCCAATTGGTTGAGTTGAGTTAAATCTGCTCATGACATCCATAGTGTTAACCTGACTTCATAATTTTCTATTCCCATTTTCTATTTTTACGTCAAATGACAACCTGCAGTTTTACTGTCAGAGGTGCTGGGAATACTCAAGTTTATGGTGATATGACTTTCTCTAAGATATGTTTTGTGGTCTCATGTGCTCATTCAGCTTTTCTGGAAATACATAAAAGCTCTTGTAGAGTGCCTCGATGATTTCCCAGGAGGAGCCAAGTGTTGCCTTGCAGAATTGCAACCAAAATAAACAAAATGTGTTTTAAGTCATGTAGATGTCGACTTTGTGATTGGTTTTGCCCAGAAGCCATATGCCCATAAATCTTGTGTTACTTCTATATTTGACAAGCATCCATCCACTCCAAAGAAAGCACTGGCACTAAGCGATCGGCACTTGAAATACATACTGTACACAGTATTTGGAAACCACAATTGCAGGTTTATGTCCATGAGAAGCTCAAGAGCGATGATATTGTTGCAAGAAAATATTCCCGACAGTATCAGGTTTTGTTTACTGAGACTCATTTAGAAGAGATTTTGATTAATTTTCATGTAGTGCACATTTTTCTGCCAACTTTTAGGACAACAACAGTCATTTTCTTTTTTTTTCCTTTTTTTTGTTATAACCAAATTATAATTATTTTGATGGGTAACATAACACAATGATGAGTTAATGTGGAGATATTCTTCAGGCTGAGTGTGTATCAGGAATAATTAGGTTCAGTTTTCTTTGGCACTGCTGTCTTTGCTTCTGTTATCGCTCTTTACAGTTTGACTTTCTATTGGCCTCTTGTGCTGGTGCCTATTTAAACAGTCAATAACCAAGGCAGTTACTTAGGACGGTCAAATGATGTCATCGTTGTCTGTCAGATTAAAGGGGGAAAGGGAACCATTTTCAAAATTCATACATGTTATTCCTGTGGTCTAAGACAGTCCAAAATATTAGTAAACATGAACAACTCTCTCCCAAATCCAAAAACTAGTAATGTCATGGGGTATAAAGTCTGGAACTGCTCTATAGACCAGAGTTTCTCAATCTTTTTTCAGCCAAGGACCCCTTAAAAGACAGAGAACAGACTAGGGACCCCCTAATGTATGTCCCTTGAAATAGCTTGAAATAGTTTGACATAGCCTATTTTTTACACATCTATAGTCTTAGTTATGTGAAAGACAACACAAGAGAAATGTATAAAAAGATATTAGACATGTATTAAACATATTTGCAGATTCAAAGAGTTATGGATTTGTTAGAAAAGAACATAATCCAGAAAAAATGTTGGCAGTGTACATTTCTACAAACTACGGATACATTGAATGTCGATGTTTCTGAACCAAAGAAAGTTTCATTAAATACGTTTCATATCAGCGTCGTATCACGCTTGCAGAAACGCACAATGACACATGGTTTACGTTGTGAAACTATGTGTTCGGCAACAAAATTACTTGGTTATGGTTTGAAAAAACATCATGGTTTTTGTTAAAATAATAATGTAACAACGAAACATAACAACTGTAGCAATGTAACTACTGTAAATAAATAACAACCGCCCTACGCAAACAACGTTGCGTAAAAACAACGTTGCGTAAAAACAACGTTGCGTAAAAACAACGTTGCGTAAAAAGCACAGTCAACTCGTTACCATACCACATAACTTTCAATAATGGTCGCTTGATATACTACATCACTTACCCTGACCGAATGCAAAAACGTCCACATTCAACATATCTGTGGTTTGTAGTAACATACAAATGCCAACATTCCAACATTTTTTCCTGCTGGCTGGGCTGCTTGAAGTGTGAAGCCTTTTGTAAATTGTAATATTTTTGGACTGTCTTAGACCATAGGAATAACATGTCTGAATTTTGAAAATGGGCGTAGTTCCCCTTTAAAAAAAAGGAAAGCAGTGACCCTGAGAACACTACAGAGTACCACAAGTGTGCCATAAACTGTTCTTGGGAACAAAGTTATACGACAGGTCTTCAAGCTTTTTGTCCATCACAACTCACCCATGCTGAATCCCATTTAAAAGTACTTGCTCTTTCTTTTCTGTGCCTAAAAACACAGAGGATTATGGGAAATGACAGGGGGCATTCTGGAGGTATTTATCTTGGTATTTATAACCAGAGGATGCATTCACAGCCTCTTGTTAGGGTATTGATTAGTGCGACACATTTCACAGGTGCTCATTACAATGACCAGTGTCACCCGTTTCCTTCCCTGCTTTAACTGCGCAGCCGTGATGTGCACTGGATTTGACACGAAGCCTGTAAAAACATCTTTGGAGGATGTGAACTCATGCCTGAAGAAAAAACACAGGAGATACGCTCTCCAACTCCCTTCAAACCAGGAACAGGAACAGTAGTCGGCGCACCTCCTCATCATCACTCTTGTTACTCACGCACTGCTTTTGTGTATGTTTATTTTGAGTGCTAATGGAGTGTTGTGGAGGTTGGACACACTGTGAACGGATGCAATCATGATGGTCATGTGTAAAGAGGCCGGGCCACAGTACCTTTCTGAGTGTGTCATCAGCAGGTTTCCATGCGGCTCAATCAGCGACTGAGCTCAAGCATCGGAGAAAGAGCATGGAGAGCAGTAGTGTTTATTATGCTGTATTAAGTTTAAGTCAGAGAACATCTAAGAGCGATCAGCAGGTGCTTCTGAGCTCGGAGCTTATTTGTTTTACTTTGTAAAGGACCCAGGATGAGGAGAGGGTTTCATTTAATCCCTTTTAACGAACAGCAATTAGGCTCGCTAATGAGGGCCCGGGTTAGATGTATTAAGATCCCTGTTTATCCTACTTTCCTTCCCTTTTCTTTCCTTTTAGTCTCCCATCCTTCTTCTAGGGCTGTCTTCGATCAAAGAAATTCTTTGTCGACTAACACATTGCCCTTGTCGACTAATCGATTAGTTGATTTAATTGACAGCTCTGTTTCTCCACAAAGAATCACACAAATGCACCACTTTAAATCTTGTGTTTACCAGAGATGTGTTCATAATTGTCTTGGAAATAAGTCATCCAACATGAAAAAGCATAAAAAATGACTAATTCTCTAAAGAAATCTAAGGGTGTTTTCACACTTGGTCCCTTTCAACCCTCCAAACGGACTCAGAGTGATTAATCAGTATTTTTTGCGTATATGTGAACGCTCCAAAAGAACTCAGACCCCTCTGAAACGAACCGTACTCAGACCTCCTCGGGAGGTGGTCTGAGCTCGGTTCACTTTAATTCCACGTTGCAGTTCACTTAACCTGTGCATTGTGAACACAACATGCTCAAGGTTCGCTTTGCCCTTTGCCATTGAATTTTATCCCTCTAGAGTCACCGTTATCGACCAATATTCAGTAAAAATATGCAATCGGCATTAAGGCTTTCTAGTCACCAATCCCTGATAATGCTGCATTGTGAACAACAAATCCGTGTTGAAATCAACAGGATGAGAGCTAGATAACGTTAGCTGTTAGCTGTTAGAGGCCGGTGGGCACCACAGTCCTGCTTTGATAAATAACAGAGTTAACAGCTAACATACAGAGGTTCCATTGAGTTACATTATGATGCGTTCAAGATCAAAACATGAGTATTGGGCGAAAATTATAATGTTATCATGATGTGTTCAAGTGTAATCTTGTAAAATGTAGTT
This sequence comes from Sebastiscus albofasciatus, assembly GCA_916701655.1. Classification (NCBI taxonomy): domain Eukaryota; kingdom Metazoa; phylum Chordata; class Actinopteri; order Perciformes; family Sebastidae; genus Sebastiscus; species Sebastiscus albofasciatus. The sequence continues at coordinate 29,070 of CAKAOI010045679.1, forward strand.
TTTGGCAAGAATCTTGAATAAATACAGTTGTTAGAAGGAGATGTTTTCACAGCAATGTAAAATAGATACTGATGGTGAGAAAAAGCAGAGAATCCTCTGACACAAGGGACACATGCTCCTTTTAGGACAAACTGGACAGTTTTCGGTGTGGAAGCGCCTGTGCCAACCCTAAAATGTGTCATTGAGGTGGAATGCATTGACCAGCAGAGTGATGAAGGTATGGAACTATAGTGTGAACAGAAAGAAGACTGAGGCATCATCAGAGTCCTCTTTCAAATGAACTGACAATGTGAATGCAAAAACAACTGAGTCCCTTTTCTGTTGGTCCCATTTTTGGTCCACTTTAAGAGGACCGAGTTTTGTTCATTTAAAAAGGACCATATGTGAAAAACCCTTAGTCGATTAAGACCAAAACGACCGATTAGTCGACTAATGGACTAAGAGAGGGCAGCCCTACATTCTTTGCCTTGTTCTTTACTGCTTCACAGTCTTAGACACACAGATGCACACGCTTTACGTCAGTCCTGTCTGTGTCTGAGCTCCACTGTCTCCAGCCCCCCAGCTCCAGCAACCCGTTGCAGATCTCCTCAATGCTTCTTAATTTAGACAAGACAGCTTTCCCCTTGTTCCAAATAAAATACCTGGAGGGAGGAGGCAAACTCGTAAATCCACCCTTCTAACAACAACAACATCCAGAGTGATCTCTCTCGATACCAGAGATGAGCTACTACTTCTCCTCCCCCCCTTGGGGATCCTCGCTGATTGATTTACATGCAGGCTCAGTCCAACTCACCCCAATGATTTCGGAGACAAAGTAGTACCACCTGCTGTGCCGCCATGCACGCCAGGCTGAAAAGGGATAGGTCTCTGCGCCACTGGCGCTCCTTGCAGACGGTGTGCCAGACGAGGAGGAAATCAGTGGTTTCATTGGCCATGAGATACCCCGTCTCTCAGTCAACCTCAGGACATCATGGGTGGGCAGCTGCCAAACAATAAGGACACAAATTTGTTCTTTAAGAGGGAAGGAGTTTAATCATTGAATGAAAACATGTCTGCATTCTATTTATGAATCTACAAGCTGTCTACCATAGTGTGGGGCCTGAAGATAACTTTCTGTTTCTGTCTCATGTCACTTTTGAGTGAGTTTGTACAATAAAAGGTAGGATTGTTTTGAATATTGCCTTTGTCGTACTTGCAAATCATTTTCACTTTATGCCACCATGAGAAGTGGCTGTCCTAAAACACAGGTATTGCCTTTTTGCACATGTAAATGTACACTGTCTGTATCAGTGGCTTTTATTTACCTTTGCATATCCCTGTCAAGAATAAGGCTTAACCCACCTGTGTTGATTAGTTTGTTAACTTTGAACTGAGTGAACTTATTTGCTGCGTCTAAACAGAGAGCGTCCACCCAAATAGACTGTTTTCAGTTGCCAATGTTTGTCTGCAGGACACTGCCAAACCAGTAGTGAGAGAGGAAATAGGCTCTCAAATATGCGGTCATGTGGACACTCTAAAAGGAAAGCATACAAGGATTTTATTATTATGACAACATTAGACTAGAGTCTCTTACTGCGCAAGTCACAACACTTGCATATCCAAATAATCCAAATCCAAATTACGTATCCAGGGTTTGGCCCCTCCACCACTGCGTGATTTTGTGCATTCTCGCTCAGTAGATTCTATTAAATCCTTAAGAAGATCTTCTATGCAAGATTGTACTGTACCATTTCGCCGCACTGCATTTGGGCAATCAGTTTTTTCTGTAAAGGCCACAAATCAGTGGAACACCCTGCATGACGATGTGAGGAGCTGCAGCTCTATCAGCACTTTCAAAACCAACTTAAAATGTCTGTTGAAAGCTGCTCAGCTCACTGATCTTTATTCCAACTCCATGGTCTTCATGGCTTGCTTTTACTTGACAAGCATGCTTTGTGATGAGCTATTGTGTGTAGCTGTGTATTGTGCGTTTTGTATGTTCTTTCTTGTATGACTGTAGTATGTTTCTTTGTCTTGACCTGCCAAGGGACTACAGATGTGAATTAGCTTAAAGCTATAATCTGGTACGGTGCATCAAATGGTGACATTTATGTTTTAAACTGTACATGGTCCCTTTTAAATAAAATAAATAAATAAATTGCTATCAATGCACACTGCACATTTATTTATATTTAATTTTTATCTCTAGTATGCCACCCTGCAGTTCCCTGCACATATTGTATTGTATATCAAATCTTTGAATCAATATGCTACAAACTGTCTAAAAAATACACACAGAACAATATAGTAATGGCAGACTTTCTGTGTTGCATTGCATCACATTACTCTGTGGTCATGTTAAGTCATCCCCAGTCCTCCCTGTGGATCACAGACCTCCTGTGAGTTACACTATAATTCTCACTGTGCAATATCATTTTCCACTTGTGCAATTGTGTTAATAGTCAGTTTGTTGCCAATACTGTATATACTGCTCCTATTTTTATACTTCCTTCTATTTAAATGGTTCATATTTTGTTACACTTTGTTTAGCTCTTTTTTTTTTTTACTGTGTTAGCTGATGCATCTTGTTTTTCTGCACTATCAACCTTTGCTGCCGTACACTGCACATTTCCCCACTGCGGGACTAATAAAGGAATATCTTATCTTATTTGTATTATTTTATTTTATAATTGTTTTTTATTTCATTTTATTATTATTTTTGTATTTGTATCATTTAATTTAATTCATCATTTTATTATTATTATTATTATTTTTATTATTTAAATTGGTATTATTTTAACTGACTTTTTTTCTATAACCGGTGTGACAATAAACATCTAGAATCTTGAATCATTTGTATTATTTTATTTTATTTGATCTATTTTTTATTTCATTATTATTTAATTGTATCATTTCATTTATTTTATATTTTTTTATTTCATTTTATTATTTTTTTTTTTTATTTGTATTATTTTAACTTTTTTTTTTTCTGAAGCACTACTACGTCATCACAGTGAAATCTCATTGGTCTACAGCCCTTCTTTATTTAGGTCTTTTTTTTTACTGTGTTAGCTGATGCATCTTGTGTTTTTCACTATCCCCTTTGCTGCTGTACACTGCAAATTTCCCCACTG
>CAKAOI010045679.1:32202-84889 GCA_916701655.1 Sebastiscus albofasciatus
AATACTGTATATACTGCTCCTATTTTTATACTTCCTTCTATTTAAATGGTTCATATTTTGTTACACTTTGTTTAGCTCTTTTTTTTTTTTTACTGTGTTAGCTGATGCATCTTGTTTTTTTACACTATCCTCTATGCTGCTGTACACTGCAAATGTCCCCACTGTGGGACTAATAAAGGAATATCTTCTCTTCTCTTATCTTATCTTATCGTATCTTATCTTATCTTATCTTATACAAATTTCCTTTTGATATTTTCAAAGTGATTTTTGACCCAACTCGCTTTCCGTTGTATTTGGATGTATCATAGCAACCAGAGGCAGGTTACCATGGACACCGTTGCTACCAAACTGTCGGTGATAGTTTTGAGATAAAGAAACTTGACATACGCGGTAAGTTTGCTCTTAAAATACATTGTGTAGACGTTACAAACCACGGCTGAAGCATGTAACGTGTGTTTTTATTGACGCAGGAAAGCTGAACATGGTTGTAGTTTAGGAGCTAACGTAAAGTTAACACTAGTTTATCAGCGTTGCTAAGGAGACTAAACACGTTAACTAGCTAACAGCTAGAGCACTAGTTAGCATGGTTAACGCGTTTAAACGTCGACATACTGACGAAGAACAAGACAAATAACACAGCAAGTATGTGTGCAAATATTCAAGCTGCATAACTAGAAAGTGTATTAATATATTAATAATATCCAGTGTTGTCTGTTGGCTGAGAACAGTTACTGAAAGGTTAAAAAGGGTTAGCTTGCTTATACTTTAGTAAGAATGTGTTTGAGTGACATGACAGTCAGGTTAAGGCGCTAAGGATTGTGGGTAATGTATTTTTGAGTTTCTAACCCTTTTTCATGGCCCTTTGACCTATTTTTAAGATCCCAAACCTCTCATGACTTTATATTTTAAGGAGCTCTTAATTAATTAACTAACCATAAAATCCACGCATGTTAAGCATAGCTAATTTAATAATCTAAAATAGTAATTATAAGTATCATAATTTTGAATCCACTTGCGAGAGACACACTTTTTTAGAATTGCTTTCTCTTTCACCAGAGAGTAAGAAGCTTATCTCCAAATTTGTGAATTATTTCTCTAAAGATTCTGAATCTGCTAACTGTATTAAGAAGGCTTGGGAAAGGGAAATCAATGCTGTGTTGCCCGTTTTCATTATTCTAAAGTCATGTTACATAAATTTTACCCCTCTATGTCTCCAATTTGTGATAATTGTAAATCAAATGATGGTACATTGCTGCATTTATTTTGGGACAGACTGTCCATTAATTTATCAGTTCTGGTCAAGAATCTTTTTCTTTTTTTCTTATCAAAGGACTAGTCTTTTGATAAGAGAGAGCTCTCTCTCCTGATAGAGACTTGGCTCTTTTTGGATCCTCAATGGACTCCTCAACTCTCCCTTTACATATTCAAACAGCTCTATTGATGGGCATGGTATTAGCAAAAAAACTTATTCTCACAGACTGGAAGACACCAACTCCATCGTGCTTCAGAAACTGGTTGCATGAATTGGTCTCAGTTATTCACATGGAGAAATTGCGAGCCAATAATTTAAAATGTCAACATAAATGGGAAGAATTTTGGGGCCCCTTTCTGCAATATTTGGACCTTGACATGCGGTTTGGATAATTTTCTCTTAGTTATTTGTATCACTCCTCCCTGGGTGTAAAAGTGTGTGGGTGTGTGTGTGAGTGTGCGAGTGCAGGTGCTTGAACTTTCGGGTTGGGTTGCGGGTTTTGATTTTTGTATGATGTGTTGTCATTAAAGTTTGTCAATAAAGATAATATAAAAAAAAATAATAATAATCTAAAATAGTGAAAAATACACATTACAAATCCCTTAAGACCAAAGTGACATCTTCAGATAGCTTGTTTTGTCTGACCAACAGTCCAAAACCCCCAAAATATTCAGGTTACTCATAAGACAAAGAAAAATAGCTCACAGTTGAGAAGCAATCAAAAAACAATTCAAAATCAACAGGATTACAATTCAGGTGTAAACCTTTTTAATGAATCAACCAATTTGTCAAAACTTAAACAGGAATTAAAATATATATTGAATATAGTATATAAACATAGAATAGATTGGCCTCATTGTCACCGATATCCGATCCAGCTATTTGAGTCAGTATTGGCCCGATATCCGATCCAGCTATTTGAGTCAGTATTGGCCCGATATCCGATCCAGCTATTTGAGTCAGTATTGGCCCGATATCCGATCCAGTATCCAAAGGTGATTAAGATACTAGTGTTGTTTTTATTTTATTTTTATTTTCAGAATATCACATTCGGAGCTATGGGGGTTTCACTGTCGAGGGCGGCCCAGTGGACCACGGCCGGCTCTGGTACTGGCAAACTTGAGTACACGCCAATGAATGAGTCCTTGTTGAAAGAAATCCTGTGCTTTGTGGAGCAGTTCAGCTCCCGACACCCGCAGGACGCAGAGCATGTGTTCGAGGAGCCTCTCCAGTGGAGTACCACTTTAGTGGCATCTGATTTCAAAACAGACTATGACATCAGGTTGGTCTAATCATGAGGCAGGCAGCTGGTTGGCCAGTGCTTTCAGTATTACGTGTCTGTGCAGGATATGCTGTCACCATGGTGTCCAAATGTATTTTACCTTGGCTATACTGAAAGCAGTAGGCTATAATTAATTTGTTTTTCAGCTTCAGTTAGACTGAGTACATTCCATTTTATTTCATCAGAAGTTCTGGTTCACTTTTAGTGTGGTTAGCTTTGTATCTGGTAGCTTGGAAAGGGAGAAGTACAAAAAGTACAGACTCTGATCTTTCTTAAGTGTGTTGCCATTTATAATATAATATGAAAAAAGTAATAATACGGATAAAGCTGAAGGTTTTTTTTTCTTTTCCCCTCAGTGACTCAGATGTACAGTCCCACGAGAAAGACGGTGAAGGGCGTCCATTGTTGCAGCTCTCCCCTCCTACTGTTTATGTACGCAGCTTCAGCCAGCTCTCTAAACTAGTTCATCTGGCAGATGATAAGAAGCTGGAGGAGGTTCAAGCATGTCTAGAAGGTAAGCATGATGACCACAGGATGAGATTTGAATCCAATTTGCATCCTAAGTAGTCTAGCCACCAACATACCTCCATAACCCACAGACTTAATTTGTTTGTCCTGCTAGTTATCCTCTACAACCATCCAATTATCCTGCCATTGGTAATCCTTCACAGATATATATTTACTTTAGGACCGCTGCCAAAAAGAGATAAGGTAATATGTATTTGTCTGACAAAAGAATACATGGTGTTTTTTTTTTTTTTAGATAGAATGCAGGATTAGCTTACTAAAAGAAATGTGTATGGAAAAAATACTGTATGAAGCTTGCTGTTTTGTTCGTTCAAAATTAAAGCGGCAGTAGGCAGAATATTTTTGGCTAGACTTCTGCACCTCCTCATGGCTCTGTTTTCAGGCTTTAAAAAATCTAGCCTGTGACAGGAAACTTTAGCCAATCACAGGTCATTTCAGAGAGCGAGAGAGAGCATTTCTATTGGCTGTTCATTCAACGGAGGCAGCTGTCAATCACTCGCGAACTCTGATCAAACGGTCAAACTAGGTTGCTGCTCAGAGACGGCAAGGCTCCAGCTCAGCTCTGATTGGTTGATTTCCTCCAGTCTGTGAAATCTTGCAGATGCCACATAGTAGGAGCACCGGAGGACACAGAGGCACATGTTTTTTTTTCAGATTACCGGTCTCATGCACTTCTGTCAGGATATAGTGAAAAAAAAAGAACTTTTTAAAATCATATTTTCTCCACTCCTACCTACTGCCGCTTTAACCCACGCCACATTTTCAGAAACACTGTGATCAGTTGCTGAATCTGAAGATTCGCTAAGGCTAACCTCTTTTATTTTTCAGAAAATAGAGACCCCATGGTTAAGATTCTTGGTCCCAGCTTTGCCAGCATCCTAGAGAAACAAGACGCCCCTACTGATGCACTAAGTCTAATAGACAACTTGAAAGAGGAAGATCAAGGCAAGGACTTGGAGGTCAAGGTCAAGCTGTTCCTCTTGCTCCAAAATATGGACAACCAGCTCCTCAGCAAGTGCCTCAAAGAGATAGCAGGGTAGGTGCTTCTTCCATCTTCAGTTCTCCCAGCATTCAATCTGATTATCTATCCATCCTCCCCGGATATCCTCTTTCACTCATTGAACCACTGCGACGCATTGTTGTTTTAGATTGGAGTAGGCAGTGGGTTTAGAGAAGGAACCATGGATGAATGAGACGAATTGGATGTTTGTTTTGTTTTGTTTTCCTACATTTTCATTACAGACACGTCGGGCTGGACCCCGCCGCAATGAAGAATGAAGTGGAGCTGTTGAAACAGCACTGCAGCGAAGGGGAAAAGAGGGTGTTGAAGTCGGTTCGATACACATCAGGTTCGAATTATCTTCACATTTCACTTGGTTGCGAGGAAAGCAATCGCTATTAACACTAATGCTGGATATTCCGAAGCATAAAAAGTCTGTGTTATTCCGCCACAAAAGACATGGAAGTCATTATATCTGTCAGAATCCAGTTTACCAAGTCGTTAGTCAGTGTGCGTTTTTTGCCTCATTGCAGTGTATTCATCATGGCCTAACAAAGCATGTGCACAGAAAGTGGTAAAAGCAGTCCCCATTTCTCATGTTGAATTGACAGTCTATGAAAATACTTTCCCAACCAGCCTTAAAATATGATAGTGTCACTAGTAAGTGGCTCTGTTTTTAGTGGATGATTTATATATCATATATATATATATATGCTTGGAGCACTATGTCATCCTCTTTAGCAGCCCAGGCATTTGTGATGATTTCTCCTTTTGCTCCTCTGTTTCCTTCTTCCTATGGAGACAAACTTGTCGTTGCTGTCAGGCTGCACTACGTAATGTAAAGTTTGCTGCAAGTTTTGTGCAAGTAATAACTTTCTTTTTGCTTTTCTTTTTAGATTACATATTTCCAAATGGCTGCCGCGCCCCTCCGTGGAGACAGGACCTTGATGAGATTTGTTACCTCGTGATTGAGCCTTGTGACACTGAGACGCTCTACATCACCTGCAGCACTGCTGGAGTTTTCCTCAATGGGGTAAGAATAGGAAGATAAAGCACTGTGGACTGCGAAGCTGCAACAGTCAACGTAATGTTGTTTCCTGTTTCTATGTGAGGAAATGTTCAGGGAGGTTACCTTCTGGAAAATAATGTCTGAAGGGCCAATTCATCATTGTACAGTCACTTAAAGGGATAGTTTAGAATTTTTGAAGTGGGGTTGTATGAGGTACTTCTCCATAGTCAGTGTATTACCTACAGTAAATGACGGTTGGTACACCCCCAGTTTGGAGAAACAGACAAGAGTTACTGCACGGAAGCAAATCAATGTACTGCTGTGGACGGGGCTGGTGGCAAAAACTTATTTTAGATCCCTAAAAGAAAGGCCCACCTAAAAAACTCAATATCTGTTTAAGCGTTCGCTATATTTAGAATATTTTCTATTTTCCACTTTACCTTGCCATCAGACAGCCCATTCCAACGGGGAACTGAAACTGTTATCTATGCTCACTTCAAAGCCACCAGACTCCTTTGAGAAAAATAGTAATTTTGCCTTGCAGAACACTTGAGTTATATATATAACGGTTTCAGTTTCCCGTCAGAAAGGGCTGTCTGACCGCAATGTAAAGCGGTGAAAATATTCAAAATATAGCGTACACTTAAACTGATATTGATTTTTTTAGGTGTCTAAGATACGTTTTGCTGCCGGCCCCATCCACAGCAGTACATTGCTTATCTTACGTGTTGATACTTCTACGTCTGTTTCTCAAAACTGTGGTGTGCTGACTGCCATCTACTGTAGGTATTACACTGCCTATGGATAAGTACCTCATACAACCCCACTTCAAAACACCAAAACTATCCCTTTAAGTGACACAGCAAATTCACCTCTGTATGTTCGGTATGTAGTGCTCCAGTGATTTTGAAACAATTTATTTTGAGTTCCTTTAGTACTGTTCTTGAATCATAAATCAAGAGTAAGATATAGAACTTACTAAATATAGTTACAGTGTGTCTCTTCACCAACAAAATCTAATTTTCAAGAGAGACCAAGAGGTCCTAAAAACATGATTAGAGCAATAAATTAAACAACATAAACAGACTAAGACAACTGTCACATGCTACAAAGGAATAATGACAATGTGCAGTTAAAGCTAGGATTGGTAATGCTGAGAAACAAGCAACACTTCACTTGATTTTAAAAATTATCCAACTGAAAAACCTAGCCCAGTGTTGCCAACTCTTTTTCAATGAAAGTAGCTAGCAGCACTAGCTCCAAAAGTCCCTAAATCTAGAGAGAAAGTCGCTAAGTCGGAAACACTGACAGTTCGTTCCTTCAGGCCTCCCTCCAAAGCCACTCTCCCCAAATTATCATTATGAACATAAACGAAATACATGGCTATAGTATAGTTAGTACTCACAGCTGTCAATTTAGCAGCTTGTTGAAGACTCCGGTGACGTGCAATGAGTGCGCGGGCAGAGAGCGCGAAGGCAGGTTGATAGGCAGGTACGTAGACAGACAGGTAGATAGGTACCGGATTGTTTTCTTTTTTTTATCAGAACATTTGATTTATTGATTGTTGTCGGGATGTAATGAGAATTTCATCAAATATAACAAAAAATGTATTTGAACAGCTCTACCAATCCTACCTTTAAGATACATTAACAGTTATGAGTTTCCAAAACTAGCAAAATAAAATGAAAAACAATACATTTAATAGCAGAGGCATTGCCCAAGAGTGTTATTTTCCAGATCCTTTAAAACTGACTTGAGTTCACAGAGAGTAATCGCTTCTGACATTTGTAAGTCCCTCAGTTCATTGCTCCAGCTGGATGGGGTATTTAAACAAAGTACAGTGGTCTACAAGATAACCTCACCCAGTAATGAAACATAGAGCACAGTGGTAAACTGCATCCAACATCTTTAGACAGAATATGCAATAATGTTGTAAAAGTTGCCAATACAAGTTTATAATACGTTGACTATCACTAGAGAACAACAAAAGCTAAGTTAGTAATGTCTCCTGATGCTGTTAAAAGTCTCTTAACATAATTCACGTTTTAGCATGAGTAAAACATGCTTGTGTTTTTACTTATGATCAGGTGATAAATTGTCAAACTGTAACTCAAAGTTTTCAATTATGTTCATAAATATACCTCAAATTTGTATTGTCAAAAAAAATCACAAACTGTATCTGGCTTTTAAGTGTCCCCCCGCCCCAAAGTCCCTAAGTGTGCTATTGCATAGAGAGCTTCCAAATTCCAGGAATCTCTCTGAATGTGTTAACAATCATTTCTAAGAGAGGATTTTGCATGCTGCAGCACCTTTCACTCTTTCACTGACATTGCTGACAAGCCATAGGTTTCCTGCCTCTGTTTCTTCACCTGGAAATGGTTCGGCCAAGGTGAAGAAACTACAACCTCACACCGAACGGGTGACATTGATGCAAATGAAACCTCAAAGAGCAGTAGTGTCTTAAACCTAATTTAGTGGTTTACATGGTTTTACACTTCCTCTTCGAGGCTGCCTGGAGATACTCTGGGCTTTCTAACCTCAGCTATTCCAGCTGACATGTGGGTCACATTATAATTGTGGTTTTTAGAATTAATGAAGCTGTTTTTCACGTTGTTTTCACAGGGCATAAAACAGGAGGGGGAGGAGAGTGGCTACGAGCGAACAAGTGATATTTACAAAGACCTGGGAACTCTTCTGAAGAGCAGATCTCCACATTTCGCCGAGAACATAAACAAGCAGGTACAGTGGAATACATACAGGCAGATGCAATTATCATCAACACATTAAGACCTCCTTTTTGTAGCCTTGAATTTTTGCTCCCAAAGCGAGAACGTGTGGGTGTTGAAATGCCTCTTTGTCCCACGAACAAGGTCCTTCTCTCTAAACCTCTGATTTGATCGCTGATGTTGTGTGACTCATACGCGTAAACAGAGTTAGGATTGTGTAATCAGTGTCTGTGCTGTTCCACGCTAGTGAGCTAGTGTCTGGTTGTCACTGTGTTGAAAACCGACCTCCTCCGTGTTCCAACATCAAAACAGCACAGCCCCTTCCCACCCACCACCCGCCCCCTCAACACACACACAAACACACACACACACAGACACACACACTCTCACAGACAGACAGACACGCGCTCACTTCCAGACATTGAAATACGCGTGATTTATTCAGTAGTGCTATTTCCTGCTTTAGTAATTTGACGACATAACAAATCGCCTCAATAATAGATTCCAGCTGCGCCCAAAAATCTGTTAATCATTTAAAAATCTGATCTCTTTTTTTCCTCACTCACTCTGATGTTTGTTGGAAAATGTGGCATCATCAAAGCATTAAAACTGCCTGCTTTGTATTGATCTTATATCTTTAAAAAATGATGTATAGATTTTTGTTTTTTATTTGCTATGATGTCATTCTCGGTAAAATAAAGTGTAAATGTAAGTGCAGATCTTGCTCTCAAAGAAAAAATGAGTGCAACTGTCAGAGTAATACAATTTATGCATTTTTTCCAATGCTTTTTCAAAAACTAAGGGCCAGATGATTTCGCAGAACTATTCTGCATGTGAAGTGCCTTAGGAACAAAAGACAACAGAAATATTTTTACAAAACAAAAATCCTTATTGAATAGGGCTGTCAAAATTAACACAATAATGACGCGCTAACGCAACCTGTGATTTTTAGGTTGTAGCGGGCTCAGTTTTAAAGCTAGAGTGAAGATACTGATATCATATGAAACTAGAAAACCTAAGGAACCCACTGGTATCAACCATGTCATACTAGCTTGTCGTTAAGAAAAACTGACATGGCCATTTTCAAAGGGGTCCCTTGACCTCTGACCTCAAGATATGTGAATGAAAATGGGTTTTATGGGTCTCCCCTTTACAGACACGCCCACTTTATGATAATCACATGCAGTTTTGGGCAAGTCATAGTCAAGTCAGCACACTGACACACCGACAGCTGTTGTTGCCTGTTGGGCTGCAGTTTGCCATGTTATGAATGAGCATATTTGTTATGCTAAATGCAGTACCTGTGAGGGTTTCTGGACAATATTTGTCATTGTTTTGTGTTGTTAATTGATTTCCAATAATAAATATAGACATACATTTGCATAAAGCAAGCATATTTGTCCACTCCCCTGTCGACAAGAGTATTAAATACTTGACAAATTTCCCTTTAAGGTACATTTTGAACAGATAAAAATTGTGAGATTAATTTGCGATTAATCACGATTAACTATGGACAATCATACGATTAATCGTGATTAAATATATTAATCGATTGACGGCCCTATTATTTAATTGTCCCATGGGATTTTCCACGCTAGGATGTATTTTTACAGTCACTGCTGTACATTGCTGTGAGGTGCCTTTAACAGCCATTAATGCGCAAACTTCTTTATTAGCCATGCTAGCAGTATAGCTCTATGGAAAATCCCATGGGACAATTAAATAATAGGGCTGGCAATGTCGGTCAGTATGTTCAGACTGAAATATCTCAACAAGTATTCGATGGATTGGCATGCATTTTTTAACATAAATTCATGGTCTCCAGAGGATGAAGCCGTACAGCAAAGATTCCAGTATCTCCTCAATAACCAAGCGTTGTGGGGGTTTCATGCGTACGTAGTTATGACTTTGGCGATTTCCTGGCTTTTCCTCTAACGTCACCAAGTTTTCTCTTAGCCAGTGATTCTGTATATCTCAACATCTATGAGGTGGATTGAACTAACATTCATGTTCCCCTCAGGTGGAATTGTAATAACTTTGTTGATCCCCTGACTTTTCATCTTGCACCATTTTCATGGTATCATAAAATTTTTATTTGTCCAGTTCTTTGATTTATGCAGAAGCCCTGAGACACAAGTGAGAAAAAGTTTTGCCAGGATCATTTTTCTAAGTTACTTTTATTCATCTGTGAAAACAGGTAAAAAAAAAAAAAAATTTTTAAAATGTTTTCTTCCAGGTGAGATTACATTTTTCTTTGCACTCTAAACACAAGCTATTAAAGGATCAGTGTGTAACAATTCGGGGAATCTATTGGCAGACATGGTATATCATATTAATAAGTATATTTTCTGTAGTGTGTTATCACCTGAAAATAAGAGTCCTGTTTTTGTTACCTTAAAATATGCTGTTTATATCTGCATAGGGAGCGGGTCCTCTTCATGGAGCCGGCCGCCATGTTTCTACAGTAGCCCAGAAGGACAAACCAAACACCCAAACATTGTTAACTTGTCTTGCTTGGGCCGGAGTCAATAACGTTACTCGCTACAGAGTTAACCCCCATCCCTTCACTTAGCACCAGGGAAACAAGACATAGGAAACCTCTGTCGGTCTTGAGGAGCTGCAGCATTTATTTCTGCACAAACTGCAACTTCTACTGTACATTCTCTGAACATTTAGCTTAGAGCACTACTCGCGTGGCTATAGACCCTAAGGCTGTGTCCGAAATCACTCCCTATCTACTATATAGTGTACTATGTCTACCCTCCACCAGTTTATTTGATTGTGTGAAATGTATGCACCACATGGAAAGAAAAAAGTAGTGTCCATGACATGTACTACTCATTTTTGCTAACAATTACACAATGCAATGCTCCTCATTTTATGGATGGGAAAATGATTGTTGTTGTGACTATATTTGTCAGTGACAATGATAAAAAATGTCTGAACTCTCAGTTTACTGCTCACTATAGAGTATACTACTATTGAGTGTCTAGCATATGGGAAGTGAATGAGTGAACAGGGAAGTGATTTTGGACACAACCTTAAGACCTTTACACACTGAGTGTCTGAACTGTTGTTTTTATCATGAGTACTTTCACATAGAACACAAATGATACGCAGCGAAAAAGCGGCATTTTGTTTGGAAAGAGGTTGATTTTTCTGAGCTTTCCTGCCACGAATAAAGGCATCAACCAATCAAGTTGTGGGGAACGGGTTGAGTTGCGCCTATATTTATGAAACAACGACATGGAGGCTCCGTAGTCCGAACCAAGACAGCAAGCTTGATTAGTGCTTTCAACCTTGACAAATGCAGGGCAAACCAGATCCACTCCTTCCGTTCTTACCTTTCACAATAAAAGCCCTAAAGACATGATATTTGCAGGTGAATATTTTGACTTTAAGTGCTGTTTATTCATCATGCCCCCAGTGTATAAAGGCCTTAAATTGTGTTCAAATGGATTCATACTAAGATAATACTTTGTGTAGTGTACCCAGTAGAATAGCGCTTCCATTCTATCTGTGAAGTTGTTATTGGTCCATAGGACAGTAAGCTGGAATGGGGTTAGTGAAGACTTTAATAAACCAATGAGTAGTGCCAGGCAGAAGCGTGTAAAAAAAGACATTGAGGCTTTTATGTTTTATGAGTACTGTGTGAAGAATGATGCTTTGAGTCTGAACCATCTAAAAATGATGGACAGCCGCAGTAAAAATTGCTGTGAACCAGTTTGTGGAGGCACAAATCATTGTCAAGGTCTTTTTCTTCTGGATTCTTGAACTCCTTTGATATGTGCCTCGCTGTGTCCTGTAACTTTTTGTTTCACTCTCGCTGCTGAACATTTTCTTCTCGAGCTAATCACCTTCATATGATGGGGTCAACTTCAACACGCATCGCTTTGATACTCGTTTGATTGATTGCTGACGACAGCAATCAAATAGTGCAATGTGCATCCTGTGTCTGAGATATTAAGTAATTGCAGTCATTCTCGTGGACATGATCCATTCCAGTTTTAATTTGAGGGAGCAATAGCAGCGGCGTCTGTCAGAAACACAATCTCGCATAGCTCCGGCTCGGTTCCCTGATTGCAAAGCGGAGAGCCCAAACTTGGAAGGCGATAGCCAAAGATAACAACACCTAATCTCCAAACATATCTGCTCACTTCCAAAGTGAGGAAGCAGGTCTTTTTTAGCAGTTCTATTAGATTAGACAGCCTCAATCAAATGAGCAGAGGCAGCCAAAGGAGACGAGGGGAAGAAACAGACTCGGCTTCTCCGCTCAGTGTTGTGGATTCGTTTTGACATCACAGCGTGATTGGAAATTGGACATGCGGCGTATTTGCATGCACAAGACGCTCACTGAAGAGTAAAGAACTCCCTGGGTTGTAGATTTGTTTTTGTTATTCTCATCCTGAGTTTAATAGAGACTGCCTCACTGTCATAATCAGAGGCTGTTTGAATCTTACCACTGACAGATGTTTTATGGTCGGTGGCTTCAGATTTGCTGCACTGCTGATTTTCCATCAGTATGGATCAAGTAATTAGAAACAAGTCTACCCTAAACTCATGTAAATAGTTGGAGTTTTCAAATGAAGAAATGAGAAAAGTGCTAATGATTGAATGTCACCTGCTATAAAAGTGTTTTTTTTTTTAGTTTAGAACTGCAGGCGTAAGTCTTTTATATTTTTATGAAACAGTCACTATATCCTGACAGTAGTAGGTCAGACAGATAATCTGTGAAAGAAATCATATTCCTCTTTATCCTCCTAGTGCTCCTTATAGAGTGCTCCATGGATGACGTATTTTTGTAGGCCAACCAGGAAGTTAGCATCGCCCTGGGTACCCTTGACAAAAAAACAATGGGATTTTTCTATTGGGTTTTACATTATGGCAGAAAATAAGCTCTGTGGCAAACACACGGTTATGATACTTACACATTTGGTTCATCAAGATAATCTTCACAAATGAACACCACTATTGGGATTTTTGGCCATTGACTTCCAGACAAGGAAACCGGAAGTGCTTTTTAGCGCTCATTGCTGTAGCACTCTATGGCATTTAAAAGATTTCGAAGGAAAACAACCAATCAGAGCCGAGGACTCTCTACAGCAGCTGTCAATCACTGCTCGAGAAACTTGTGAACTCCAATCAAATGGTCAAACTCAAATCAAATATGAATCAAGATTCTGTTACTGTAATGCCTATTTCTCTCCTCAAATGTTTTCAGAAACATCTTGTAGTGTGCTGTTTAGCTGTAAAACGAGAAAGTTTGCTCCGTAGGCGCTTGGTTTTGGCTTGACTTGGTTTTCAACATGGCGGCCGGGTCACAAACTTTCTCATTGTACAGTTAAACAGTACACACCAAGATGTTTCTGTACAATAACAGAATCTTGATTCATATTTGATCAGAGCTGTTTGATCGGAGTTTTGCAAGCAGTGATTGACAGCTGTTGTAGAGACTACTCGGCTCTGATTGGTTATTTTCACTCAATCACAGTGGAATCTTGCAAATGCCATTAAGAGCACAGGAGGAAACAGAGGAGCATGATTTTTTTTCACATGTGTCTCATGTACTACTGTCAGAATAAAGTGACAGTTTTATAAAAATAACATTTTAGCATATTTGCTCAAAGTTACCCTCTGCAGCTTTAACACAGCGTTTGTCTCCAGGCCTGTAGTGTTTTTACCTGCAATAGGACTTCTTGCCGTGGCATGTGCAGGAATGTGGAGTGCTCCCTTCTGCGTAAGCGCATGGATTTGTCCATTTCACATATAATAGAATTAAAGAAGGTCGGTTAGCCTAATAAAGTCCGACTGTGGGTCTGTGGTTGGGTGAATTGACTTGTATGTTTCCAATAGCGGGTCACTTTGTGTTTTATGAAAAACAAATCTTTGGAAAAGTAATGTAGGCACGCTTGGCTCCAGCTTGTGCGTGAACACGAGCCATAGAAATACTTATATCTTAATTCTTTTTCCCTGCCCTTAAAAATGTTGAGCCCCTAACAGCTAATGACAGTCTGAGCTATTTCTGCAGAGCAGGTGTCTGTGATTAAAAATTCTCCCGCCTGCAAACCATTCATATGTGTCTTGTTGGCATTAGTATATACTGTATGTTGTAAAGTTTGGTATAAAGACCTTCAAAACTTCAGAAAAAAAAACTGAATAACAGTGACACAAAGGCGTTACTTTGTGTGTGCCAAGCTGCAAGGTTTTAGGTGGAGGAATGTACAGAAACAATAAAAGTTTAGATATTGTTCAGCCAATTAACAGAGGGGGACCTCTTCTGTGTAAAGCATTGGGAAAGTGTTATTCTATTCCAATGCCTCAATAAAGACTGAATTGTTATGCAGGTCTGCATATTGTTGAGAAAGGACTTTTATGTGAACTTTATGTTTCTCATGTGTCACTGATACTGCTATGTAGTTTTTATACTGTATGCCTCTTCTTGGAGTGAAATGGCCAACACTTTGTCAGACATTAAAGAGGAACTAATATGCTTATTTTCAAGTGCATACTTATATTTGGGGTTTCTACTAGAACATGTTTACATGGACTTTTTTGGGACATTTTGCTGACTTTTGTTCGGACATTTTTGCTGACTTTTTTTCAGACATGTTTCGGACATTTTTCCGATTTTTTTTTTTTATTCCTTTTTTCTGATATATTTTGGATATATTCCAAACTGACTTGAATATGACCGCCCCACTGTTGTGATTGGTCAACCGAACCAAATTCTTCAGACTCCTCTCCAGCTCTGCTCTAACTAGCTTTGTTTGATGGCATGCCAAACTAGCCGCTGGGCTAGTGTTAGTGTTATGTGTTGCTTGGTGACATCACTACGTTACGGAAGAAAAGGCGGGAGTTCAAGCAAGACGTTTCAGGCAGTTCAGGATTTCCCTTGAACTCCCTTTGGCGTGGACTTCGGGCTTTGTAATTTTACAGACTTTTTACAGGCACAAAAAATTATATAACACACTAAAGGAAAGAGCACAAAAGTATAATAGGTCCTCTTTAAACTATAATGTGTCTCTCAAATAATGAAGAGAAAGGCATCATGTCAGATGGTGGGTGGAAAATATGGTGCACAGCTTCACAAGAAGCACAAGTGAACATCGGAATGACTATTTTGTTTTAATAAGCATCATTCAGAGAAATTTACAACCCCAGTAAATACGTTTTTAGAAAAAAAAATGTATTGTATATCTCACCACTAGAATTTTGGTGCGATTTGAAAGAGGTCTTTTTCCCCTCACTCTCCAGTCTTTGTCTTTTTCCACTTACCAACAGGATTTTGCAGTTCAAGAACTTCCATCAACACAAAAGATCCAGCATGTGGAATCGGTTGATGCGGAGGAACAAGGCCAACCCCAGAGGTCTTACGAGCAACAGGAAAAGAATGTGCATGAGAAGGCGAGGCAACAGCATACGCTGAACAAGGCGGGCGGCGAGAAGAAATATGAACCATGTCCGAGGTGGAAGAATCTTGGTCTTGCGTCTCTGTATGGGTATGTGATAATTCCTTTCATAAGATGTGCCCTGAAATATCTACATACTGTGCGTGGTGGGGATCCCTCTTGTTGAGGCGATGAGCTTTAGATGACAGCGATGCCAAGCCTTCGTCACACGTGCTCAGCGTGTCTGCCAGCAGTCACACATTATAAAGAGATGGTTATATGGTTTATAAATTTTAGGGCAAGTGAAAAGTATTCCTGACTACACAATGATCTGAGTTAATGGATACGTTCAGTGTGGAAACCCTTTCTGCCCAATTACAGACCGAAATGTTGGGAAAAAGTCTTAGAAACAATCCCAAAAAGATCTGTCACATATGGTCTTTGATTGATAAATAGATCTAGCAAGGGCTGAGCTGTTGCAGCTGTACCTTGTGATAACTATACCCATTTGAGGAGAAACTGGCTCCAGATAAAAGTATCTCAATTGCTAAAAAAAAAAAAAAAAAAATGCCCGCTGAACCCTTGTCTCGAATTGTTAAATAATGATTATGTTAGAAAAATAACCATTTTCAAAATAGAAGCAGGCATAATGACTCTTATTTCACATCATTATAGTAAAGCAGAGGAAAAGAAACCCAGTGCGAGCTCTGGAGAGGAGAAGAAAAAGCCGGGACCAGGAGCCAAGAGCAAGATGAAAGCAGAACTCTCTGCGTCCTCTTTACCTGGACGCCTGTCCTCCCAGAAAATGTAAGTGTCCCAAATCAGTTCTCCTTCTGTCAGAATCTATAAGGACTATTTCCTTTTCTGCAGGGGGAGTAACATATACAAGATGTAGGAACTTATAAGAAGAGCTAAATGCAGCTGCACCGTGTGATAACTATTAGGGATGAGCATTATTAGTCGACTTGTCAATCAAACTTTGCTTCCCTTGCTAGTTGGCACAAGAAATACTAGTTGGTTAAGCTTATTATCATTTTATTAATATACACATTAAAATTACATACTGACATATACTGTCTCAACTGTTGCTGTTCTGAAATAGCGGCTGGGCTTTAGCAGTCAGTCTGGTATGCTCAACTGCAGATTAGCTGCAATAATGTAATTTTTTTACATTCAAAGCTTTGATCGAGGTTTTCGACTGAAGCTATCACGTCACAAAAAAAAGAGGGTTGTGGTTATATAAATGTAATTTATGGTGCTGTTATGCTTGACTGCCCCGTTAATACAGGTGTGTGCGAGTCAGTGAACTGTTTTTTGCCCGTAGTGAAGTTGTTTTTAAAAGACTAAACGCCAACAAATATTGATTGAAGCAGACTATTTTGTTAGATAAAAACATGTTGTGAATTTTGGAAATGATTACATCTATCTTTTTTCAATAAATTTTGACTTATGGATTGAAGACTGAGACAATTAACGTTACAGAGACGATCGAGGGATGAGCACCACATTGCTCGCTGTGTGTGTTTGAAAATGATAGAAGGGAAGAGAAGGTGGAAGGTCATAAAACTTGCACTCTATGGTACTAATGGTAGCAATGCCAAACCATTACTCTTCTTATACTACAGTCCCCGCTGGCGTTTCATCAACTATTACACCACATACAGGTTTGTTAGGCGCATTCCTGACTGGGCGTCTGGAGCAGACACTGGGAACATATTGATTTCAGCAGCATTTAGAATTGTAAAATATGATTTAATGATTTCAAATAGCTTTTATACACAATGTTTAACCTTATACATGTAGATTAAATTTTGCTCAATTTTGACTGTGTTTAAAGGGGCCCTATTATGTTTTTGTTCTTTGTCCCTTTCCTTTAGTGTGTTATATATATTTTTTGTGCATGTAAGAGGTCTGCAAAGTTACAAAGCACAAAGTCCACCCCAAAGGGAGTTACTCTCCCCCACAGAAACACTGCTCCTAAACTGCCTGAAACGCCTTGCTTGAAGTCCCGCCTTTACTTCCGTAACGTGGTGATGTCACCAATTAACACATTTGCATAATACCTGCCGAGCGGCTAGTTTGGCATGCCATCAAACAAAGCTAGTTAGAGCGGAGCTGGAGCAGAGTCCGAAGAGTTTGTTTTGGTTGACCAATCACACTAGAGTGGGCCAGCTGACGAATCAGAGCAGCGTTTCAGACAGAGGGTGAAAAGAGGTGCTGCAGCACAGCCGGTATGAGAAAAATTAAGCGTTTTTGACATTAAAGCATGTAAGCATGTTCTAGTAGAAAACCCAAAAGACAAGTTTAAACCTGAAAATTAGTGTATTTCCCCTTTAAACTTCTATTTAAACGTCAGGGAATTTAGTTGTTAGGAACATCCTTAATAATTATACCCATTTGAGGAGAAACTGGCTCCAGATAAAAGTATCTCAATTGCTAAAAAAAGAATAACCACTAAACTCTTGTCTCAAATTGTTAAATAATGATTATGTTAGAAAAATAAGCATTTTCAAAATAGAAGCAGGCATAATGACTCTTATATCACATCATTACAGTAAAGCAGAGGAAAAGAAACCCAGTGCGAGCTCTGGAGAGGAGAAGAAAAAGCTAGGACCAGGAGCCAAGAGCAAGATGAAAGCAGAGTTCACTGGGTCCTCTTTACCTGGACGCCTGTCCTCCCAGAAAATGTAAGTGTCCCAAATCAGTTCTCCTCCTGTCAGTATCTTTAAGGACTAATTGTTTTTCTGCAGGGGTAATGACCTATACAAGATTTAGGAACTGATATGAAGAGCTAAATGCTGTTTTACCAGTGGAAAGTGTAACCTGTGTACCAAACAGGAACCTGTGTAAAGGCTTTTTCTTCCTCCGTCTCTTGGCAGCTACACCTCCGCCGCTGTCTCCAGACTTGCCAATGTATACAGACTGCTAGCATCATAAATTGACACTAGCCACTGTTCACTGATAGCATTCTTTGCAGCTCATCAGTTAGCATACATGCATTAAAGACCCCAGGGAGCATTCGCTCAGTCACAGTCATGACTGCACACCACCCAGGTCAGTGTGTAGGCCTGGCAGCTTTGCGAAGGTTCGTGTTTATCGTGTTTCTTCCTGGAAAACACTCCCTCGTATCGGCCGGCTGCTTCTGATAATATGCTCCCCTGGAAATGCTATTTGTATGTACATGGGAACTGTCTCTCAGCGGCCCCATTTGAATATATACCAAATTTCATTGCTCCACAGCTCCCAATTTTCACGATAAGGCTATCCAAGTGGCCTGAGGAACTTTAAAAAGCCATCTGCACTTCTGTTTGCATCAACTGCCTACTGTAGCAAGAGTCTGTATATGATGATGACGGCTCCAGTCCTCCCGTGACATTATTCCAGTCTTTACTTTCCTGCTGCTTAGATTCTGTGGAAGGTCAAACTTGACACTTGAGTTTCAAAATCATTAATGGGTCTCCTTGTGTGGGATGACCATGCTTTTTTTCCATTTAAAACACCGGAAAAGAGATTATATTCCATCCCTTTGTCTGGCTCTGTATTGTCTACTTATTCCACTATCCCACACCTTTGTAAATTGTTATCTGCGGTCAAAAGTGAACGGTTATCTGCTCTTTTTTTGGGTTCAGTAAGACCCCAGCGGGATCCCTGCCTGTGGACGCCTTCAGCGAGAGTTCATCTGAGAGTGAGGAGGAGGAGGAGCAGCCAGAGCGCCGTCCGGACAGTCACACAGACCTGCCTTCTGAATACTGGCAGATCCAGAAACTCGTCAAGTACCTCAAGGTATGTAGGTAATGTTAACCTTGCACGCCACTCTTTCCCTCCTCTGGTGGATTTCAACCCAACAATAGCTATTTGTACAGAGAGCTGTACTACTGCACGCTAAAACTGACAGGAAACAATAAAGTCCATGCTCTTTTCCTGTCATCTGTTCAAGAATTTTGATGCTGTCCTGAGTCGGTATTCAAATTTCAAAAACCTCCACAGAGTTGCGAGTAGGCTCAGGAGAACTTAGCTGGTATCATGAAAGGTCATTTTCCAATCAAATAATCCCACCTGTCTGTTTTGCCTCATATCAAGGTGCCACTCAGTAAAAAAAAAGAGGATGTCAGATTAAATAAAGCATATTTTTAGCGGTGCTTTTTTTAGGAAGATGCTTATTGAAGTGGTTGGCTCGGCTCGTGGATTCCTGGTTTCTGACACAGGCCTGTTTGGTTGCACATGCGAGCCAAGGCACAGGGGAAAGAGCTGTCTGGCGGCACTGCAGCAGCTGTACACACTGTTCGCCCTCACCGCAGAAGCATCGAAATGAAGCGCGCCTGTGATAGGTCTGACAGGGCATATGGTGAATATTAATGTGTCAAAACATGGAGGGAAAAGAAAAGAGGATAGAAGCGCCACTGACCCAGACTGGCTGGGAATACCTCCGACCACTTGACTTCAGAGATTACCTCTACCTCACTCAGTGGTCCCTATTATCTATTTATCTGGACAGTATCATTCAGACAGATTATATTAAAACGGACTGCGTTTACTTTATTTTGACAGGAATCTGTTTTTTTGCACGTTGCAAACCTGTCCCCTTCTATTTAACAGCAAAAATACCTTAAATGCTGCTTCAAATTAAATGGGTTAATGTTATTTCAATGTGTAATAATAGTCTACATTATAATTTGTGTTCTGCATTCACAGTGCAAAATCGTTTATAGAAAACACTGCTGTAAAGTTTAACTCTAGATATTTTTAGCTTAGCAAAATAGATTATAATGGAAGGAAATTCCCACTCTGAACGCAGGCTGCTACTCCCTTCCAGAAAGGAAAAAAGAAGATGTAAATGATATGATGGAGGCAAATTCAGATAAAAGAAAAACCCTCACTGGTTTGTATATTTTGTACTTTTCAGTGGGATTGTGGCGTGCGCTTTAGGTTTGTCTGTGTGCTCCTGCTTCAACAAGATGCAGCGCTGCAGTAACCAACATGTCCCAGCGTTCTATCTGTCTGGAAACCACACAGCGCAGTTATTTATGGGGTTTGTCCAGTAGTCATTTTATAATATCATTACCATCAGACGCTGAAACTCGCCACGAGCCAAGTTAAATATCTGTTTTATTTTAGGAGGAGATCTTTTTTCCCCCCTCGTTCCCTCGCACTATAGACAGCCGTTTGTACTCGAGGAAGTTTAACACTTTCATAAAGCGACACATGGATGTTCTGTTTTGTGTTTTAATGATATTTTTGTAGGAGTGTTTGCCTAGGGTTCCGATGTGTTTGTTTTTATACTTGTATGACTGGAGATCTGTGCCTGTGAAATGGTTACATGGTCTCATGCAAAATCCAGAACGCAGATTTCAGTCTGTGTCTATAGCAAGCATGGGTTTATATACAGTTTGTGTGTGTTTTTGTGGTTGTACATACAGTATGTCTGTAACACTTTCCTTACTCCAGTCTGTAATGCATCAGTGCCACAGTAGAAGCAAATATTTTTATCATACTTTATATTTCAGCATATCTTATAGGCTGTGTTCTGTAAATATATAGTTATATGTACAGCCTATAGGCCTTCAGTAAACCAGACTGGAAACAAGACAAGCTATGTAACAACTTTGCTAAAAAAGACTGGTAAATGAAGCTAGTGGTTTTCAACCAGGGGTTCAGGGACCCCAAGGGGGCCGTGAGGGAGTTCCAGGGGGACCCCAGAAAAATATGGAATAGTTTATTTTCACTATTTAATTCACAATTCAGAAGTAAGTCCAACTATTCTGATCATAGGTTTCACTTCCTCACGGTTATCTCCTCAACTGGAGTTGACAACTATAGAATTCTGGTCTTAATCATAACTAACAACCTAAATATTTTCAGATGGAGGTCCCTGAACAGAAATTAAATCAGGGTCCTTGACACAAAAAAGTTGAGAACCACTGAGTTAAGCAACTAAGCCACAAAATGTAATTTATTATTTATTTTGTTTCAGTTTAAATAAAGACAGCATTCTCCAGCTGCTATCTGTTAGGTCGGCCTGTGGCTTTCTAAACATAAACCAATTTTGATATTCTCGCAGATATAAATATTGTGTCTGATTCACAATATGTTACTAGTTAGAATTGGAGTTGGGTAGAATTGGAGCAAATATGATTAAAAAAAGTTGTTTTTATAAAATGGTCACTATATCTCGACAGTAGTGCATGAGACAGGTAATCTGAAAAAAATCATGCTCCTAATGGCATCTGCAAAATTTCACAGACCGGAGGAAAACAACCAATCAGAGCCGAGCTGGAGTCTTGCCATCTTTAAGCAGCTGACAATCACTTGCGAACTCCGATCAAACGGTCAAACTAGGCAGCGCTGATCAAATATGAATTAATATTCTGTTACTGTAATGCCTATTTCTCACATAAAATGTTTTCAGAAACATCTTGTAGTGTACTGTTTAGCTGTAAAATGAGGCTGGTGGGCAGTGCTTGGTATTTCCTCTACAGATCTCAACATGGCGGCCGTGTCACAAACTTTCTAATTTTACAGCTAAACAGTACACTACAAGATGTTTCTGAAAACATTTTATGCAAGAAATAGGCATTACAGTAACAGAATATTAATTCATATTTGATCAGCGCTGCCTAGTTTGACCGTTTGATCAGAGTTCGCGAGTGATTTACAGCCAATAGGAACGCTCTTTCTCTGAAATGACCTGTGATTGGCCGAAGTCTCCTGTCATGGGCTTTTAAAGCCTGAAAACAGAGCCATGAGGAGGTGCAGAAGTTTCTCTCAGAACACTTGAATTACAATATGCTGAAAGGTTATTATGGATTTTTTGCCAAATGATGCCAAAAATATTCTACCTACTGCTGTTTTAAACCAGACTGGAAACAAGACAAGCTAACAGCTTTGCTAAATAGACTAAAGGGTTGTTTTACTAGGACTGAATAACTTCACATGGTACGTTAAGAAACTAGGCCCCAAAATGTAATTTGTTATTTATTTTTTATTATTTTGTCTTAGTTTAAATAAAGACAACATTCTCCAGCTGCTATCAGTTAGGTTGGCTTGTGGCTTTTCTAAACACAAAACAAATTTAATATTCTTGCAAATGTAAATATTGTGTCTGATACACAATATGTTACTAGTTAACTGATAAACATTCCAATATTGAGTGTTCATAATTTACTCTTGTTTTTTACATAGCAGATGTCTTCTTCTCATCTTTTCAGAACAGTCACGATGACATAATTCCCCAGACTGCTTTCAAAAAGTGTCACAATTAGTGCAGCCTTTCTCCATTCTTCTTTCTTTTACTCTAAGTTTACCTTAAATGTAAAAGTACGGCAGATAAACAAGCTGAGCTGTGTCCTTGACACACATGGTATTGTGTTCAATCCCTCATTAAGGTTGCTCCCCCTCTGCTGGCCAGTCACAGTACTGCTGCCCTGCTCTTGCCTCATGACAACCATTCTAATTGCTACACTAAAACTAATCCTGTCTCCGGCGTACAAGAGCCAGTATCAGCTCATTTCCTCAACGGGAAGTGAATTTGTAGCTAATTAAGTTCTAAGTAGTTAAGCATTTTTTTGATGCTCGTTTTAACGACTACAGCACTCAATTAAAACATTTAATTTTTAGTGCTTGTAATGCATTTACAACATGAGAATTTACTTACAAGAATAATTGCATCATGTCATTCTGATGAGTTAAGCAAGTTTTTAATTCACAGACCCGACTAGACGTTTGCTCAGCATGCCCTGCACTCATTTTATGACATAAAGGCCTATTAAGTGATCAAGTTTTATGTTATAGGAGATCCTATGTCAAATATGAAGCACGAAACACCCAGTAATCATTCATTCTATCCCTACAGTACCTTTCCCATAATAGAGCAGGAGATTGTGTTTGTTCTTGTCATTAGTAGCCTTCCCTCTAAGTCTGCTGTAGACTGCAGAGAAGTATGAAACCTCATGCATCCTCTATGGCTCGACCTCTGCCAAGACTCCGCTACTTCCCTCTTACACTAAGCTCTGTGAAGCGCTGGCAGTGGCCCGAGTCCACCTGTCACCAGTCCAGCATTACAGACATACACTCTTATGTATCTGAGCACTTATACTCAATGTGCACGTTTACCCCATTGGCATGAAGTCCAAGCCAAACACACACTCGTGCACAAACAAAACGGTATTAAGAGAAGGGGTCAACAGGGTATCATTGACAGCCCTTTTAACCTCGTCCCTGCTCCCACATGCTCAGTGCTGTGATTTATAGGCCTGGAGTGGCTCATGCAGGGCAGTCTGTGTCTGCAGGATCCAGCCTGCTGCTCCAGAGGAACCAGACAGGAATAAGACCTCCATTCAGTAGTGGGGAAAGGCATAAGCTATTTAGTAGGTCAGGCCCAGACACCTGCAGTAAAGGAAGAGAAGAAATGCGTAAAGCATCTTTAAGTGGCTGATATTGAGTTCACCTCATGAATGGAATTTGATCCCTCACACCGCTTAATCTCTTCTAAATCAATTTCTAATTATGTAATTCCGTCAGACGAGGCGATAAAGCACTTATACAACTATCTTTAATCATCACTAGATGAGCTGCCATTAAACTGCTGATTAATGAGTATTATCTACCTAAATAGCATGCTGCAAATTCCAGAGTGGTACTCCTATAAATTGTCTTAATGGGATGTGTTATTGTAGAGGTGACTGTAGTTGCTATTTAGGGATATTTTTGCCCTATATCCTGTCAGTTAGATATTCAATCAGCCTTAATGTGTCTAACACATTTTATGTCACTTTTTTTCCACACATGGCTCTATGGAAGGTAATGTCAATTTGTGGGTGTGTCTTTGGTCCAGATTTACTTTAATCTCAATAACTATTGGATAGATGAACTTTTGTCTAGACATTCATAGTCCCCAGAGCACTGACTTTGGCGATCCCCTGACTTTACCTTTTGCACCACTATGATGAACAACTATAGGATGGATTGCTGCAAAATTTGCTATAGATATTCATGGTCCCCAGAGTACAAATTCGAATGACTTTGGTGATTCTCTGACTTTTTGTTTAGTGCCACAAACAGGTCAACATTTTCACTTTTTCATGGAAATAGTTTGACATCTACTGGATGGATTGGCACAAAATTTTGTTCCGTCATTCATGGTTTCCAGAGGATGAGTCCTAATGACTTTGGTGATCCTCTGATTTTTCCTCTAGCATCACCATGAGGTTGACATTTTTGGTTCAGAGTGAAATGTCCTGACAACTATTGGATTCATTGCTATCAAATTTGGTGCAAATTTGGACATTCAGGTTCCCCAGAGGATGGATCCTAATGACTTTGGCGATCCCCTGACTTCTCCTCTTGCACAACTATGAGGCTGACGTGTGGTTCAGAGTGAAATGTCTTGACAACTATTGGATGGATTGCTGCAAAATCTGCTTCAGATGTTCAAGGTCCCCAGAGGATAAATTTGAATGACTTTTGTGATCCTCTGATTTTTCCTCTAGGGAAGAGGATTTACTCGTAGGGTGGAAAAAACTGAACTGAACTGAACAATTTCTCTCTTTTGTTGTTTATTGTTGAATCCCAGAAAAGTGGTGTTTTGTTGTTGATGAACGCTGGACTGTTTATTTTTTGTGAATATTATTGGGACTTGGCTGTAAGCAACATTTTCTTTTGTTTAGTGTGGTTTTACATTATACCTCCAATACACTGTCTCATATTGAACTGAATTTGCATTGTTGCTCTGATTATTGCTTGATAATTTGCGTGCATTCTGTCTGGTGGTGCTGATTTAAGAGAAGTAGGTTCATGACAGTGTATAGAGCACTGATTCATGTATCCATTGACCTTAAAAAAATCTCAAACATTAAATTGTTGGACAAAACTCCATCTGGCACCCCAAGAAAATATAGGCAATCCGCATCACCACAAATCAATTAATTTCCCCCTAATTTTCTGAAATGGCATTATATTTGGTGAAAAGCACATTATGTCTTATTTAAGACTCAAAACTCAAAGTTTAGGACTTGAACGTTGACTTAGGTCTTGGGGAAATTTAGCAAGACATTCATCATTCATTGTTAGCAGTAGCAAATGTCTTAAACGGTGGAAGCTCACTTGGGTTTATGAAGCAGACCCATAAAGATTTCATTTGTTTTTTAAAGGACTAAATAAAACACATCACTGTTTATGTTTCCTAATATATTGATTAAAAGAAAATGAACTTAGTACTGGTATTACATATTGATAATTGAAATGCCAAGCCACATAGGTCATGGCACACAGAGTCTATGCAGAGTTAATATATCCCCGCCAAGGCAGTGCACGGATATAAAACCACTTTTTGAATTTCTTGTTCAGAGGTCGAATAGTGGTTGAATTGGTTCCACTTTGAGCATCTGCCCCTATCATGCTCAGAGTCAAAGATCTTTCACCATAAAAGATTGTCAGATGTTGTCAATGTTTTAAAGAATGTCGACAATACTTCAAGACCAAAGCTAACAAAAATGAAAGCACATGATCTGTTTTCTGTTCTCCCTGCTATCACTCCGAAACATAGCTTTTTTCGTTGTTTTTACAAGGTACGAACCTCGCCTGCCGAACCCTTTGAAGAGTGAGAATGGAGGAGACAAAGGAAGCCGTAGATCCACTGCTGTTAATGGGCAAATGGTTCACATTTAGGCTCGCATCATGATATGGAGAACACATGTGGCTGTTATCCTGCTGTGTCAGATCACCGCTTTGCGAGGGAGATATGATCAAACACCGCTTGAGATTCTGGTCTATAGGTCTACGCTGATGAGCCGGCCCCTCCAACAGCTGCATGAAACAGATTACTGCTCCAGGTTTCTATATAGCGATGGGCTATTTTCTACTCATATGGGTAGCTGATAGCAAGACATGTTACATTCTTATGTTTGGATGAAATAATAGGATGTTCCTGACGTCTCAAATTGTTTGCAAAGTGTGCAACTAATAAAGGCTTACGAAGCTGGCAACGGTAGAGGCGGCCTTGAATCCAATAGATGAGAATTCTATCTGTGGTTAACCACTGCAAAAAAAAGGAGTAATATATGATTGTTCACTTGCCAGGAGATCTTGGACGGGACGTTTCAGTGTCACATATCAAAGCCATGTAAGCAGGTCTAGTATTACAGCAGCTAACTGTTGCATTTGCGTGCCACGAGCTTCTGTTTTATCCGACTAACGATTTATTTTCCCCGTCTCATGATCAAAACCATTGCATGTCAACAAAGTTTGTTATGCAACTGCGTATGATACAGACTAAATATGGATGGTAATATAAAAACACCATCTCTGCCTGACTGGACTGTATTTTGACCATCTTAAAGCACCAACCCTAAGACTGGTATTTTAAGTGCCGTAATGCTGTCAACATTCATCCACAGCTAGGACATTATGTGGATTTATGCATTTTGAGGGGAATCTGGAAAAAGACAACAAGTTTTTGGACACTAAATTTAGGAGAAAACAGTTCTGCCACTCCCACACATGTCAGGATTTGACAACACATGAACAGTTTTATATCTGTGTATTTTTTTTCAGTGAACATATTGTAGTTAATGTGGGGTTAGGCAGAATGTTTTT
The DNA here is from genome assembly GCA_916701655.1 of Sebastiscus albofasciatus. Taxonomy (NCBI): domain Eukaryota; kingdom Metazoa; phylum Chordata; class Actinopteri; order Perciformes; family Sebastidae; genus Sebastiscus; species Sebastiscus albofasciatus. The sequence continues at coordinate 58,977 of CAKAOI010045679.1, forward strand.
GGCATCATTGGGCAAAAATTCAAAAATAACTTTTCAGCATATTGTAATTCAAGTGTTCTGATTCAAGACTTCTGCACCTCCTCATGGCTCTGTTTTCAGGCTTTAAAAAATCTAGTACGTGACTGGAGACTTCGGCCAATCACAGGTAATTTCAGAGAGAGAGAGAGCATTTCTATTGGCTGTTCATTCAACGGAAGCAGCTGTCAATCACTCGCGAATTCTGGTCCGGTCAAATGGTCAAACTAGGCAGCGCTGATCAAATATGAATTAATATTCTGTTAATTTAAAGCAGCAGTGGGTAGAATTGGAGCAATTATGATTAGAAAAAGCTATTTGTATAAAACGGTCACAATATCTTGACAGTAGTGCATGAGACGAGTAATCTGAAAAAAAAATAATGTTCCTCTGCGTTCTCTGTTGGCCTGCGGTGCTCCTAATGGTATCTGCAAGATTTCACAGAACGGAGGAAAACAACCAATTGGTGCTTGATATTTCTTCAACTGATCTCAACGTGGCTGCCAGGTCACAAACTTTCTCATTTTACAGCTAAACAGTACAGGACAAGATGTTTCTGAAAACATTTGAGGCGAGAAATGGGCATTACAGTAACAGAAAATTGATTCATATTTGATCAGCACTGCCTAGTTTGACCGTTTGATCGGAGTTTGTGAGTGACTGACAGCTGCTCAGAGACGGCAAGACTCCAGCTCAGCTCTGATTGGTTGTTTTCCTCCGGTCTTTGAAATCTTGCAGATGCCTTTAGGAGCACCGGAGGACACAGAGGCAAATGATTTTTTTTAGATTACCTGTCTCATGCACTACTGTCAGGATATAGAGACCGTTTTATAATTTAAAAAAATATATATATTTTTGTCATATTTGCTCCAATTCTACCTACTGCATTTTTAAGTGGCAATAAAACCTAATCAGTCTTCCGCCCCATGTGGGTTGAGGGGCTTAGAACAGATTCCCCCCTCAAAGCACTTGTAGACTTAGTAGTGTTGTAGCCACTATGTTGCCAATCGCTGGGGTGCCGGTCTAACATGATATGTGTCTGTATAGCAACTGTCAAAACATATGCCTGCCTTTGAAATGCTAACTCATCATTAGTTTCAGTGCTAATAGTGTTCTTTTTCATCTTAGGGGCGACGTCTAATGGTTTCTGAGCTTGGCGCTGTTGTCAGAGCCCAGTGCTCTGTTAGCAAATAATTTCTTTCCATCAGTGTTTACCACCACAAAGCTAAACACTTACCAGGATGTGGTATAAACAAAGCAGCCCCAGCAGGAGTGGTCTTACGGGGGGGAAACAACAGAGGGAGAGGGAGGGAGGTTCGCCTCCTCCTCCCTTTTCCAAATGTCTGCTTAATGTTTAATTTTCTTTCTCCCCCTCTCTTCCTTTTTGTCTTTCATTCATTCATGTTTGGCAATTATTATTTCAGGGAGGCGACCAGACGGCCACTGTGCTCACTCTGTGCGCCATGATGGACTTTAATTTGATGCAGGAGACGTGCCAACTGGCCATCCGGGATGTAGGTGGCCTTGAAGTCCTCATTAACTTGCTGGATACAGATGAAGTCAAATGCAAAGTGAGTAGCCGTGCCAAAGCTGGACCTGGATGGCCTGCAGGCATAAATAGAGCCGGCCGTATGTGCCAGTCTGTGTTTTAGTTACAGAAACACTAGTGCTGGGTAGAGAGCATGCCTTTAAAGACACAGGGTAGCAATTATTCTTCAGTGTGCCTAATGACTTGTGGGTGCTTTTTAATCCTGATTTTATTACGTCTTTTTGTCCTTTCTATTTTTAGTAAAAATGTGGGTAAATGTTTGGATACGAGATATCGCTGTTAGCACAGATGGAGGCCTCATGTTGGCATAGATGCAACAGCTTCTTGTCCATAAAACAAACCTATCATTTTTAGAATAACTTACCGAGTGTGAACGTTTATTGTGTGTGTGTTTTTAGATTGGATCTCTGAAAATCCTGAGAAAGATAAGTCACAACGTGCAAATCCGTATAGCCATTGTTGACATGGGAGGTCTGCAGAGCATCGTGAAGATTCTGGACTCGCCAGTCAAGGACCTCAAGGCCTTAGCTGCTGAGACCATCGCTAATGTGGCCAGGTTCCGCAGAGCAAGGAGAACCGTCAGGCAATATGGCGGTATCAAAAAACTGGTGAGCAAAAGCACAGAAAAATGGAAATTCAGGTTAGTGTGACATAAAAAAAATGGATTAAAAAGTCTCTGTAATGCCAATGTGAAGAGCAGCAGGAGAGAAAACTGCAGTTTAGTTTTAGTTTTTCTCAAAGAATATTGTTTTTATATTAGTTTCAGTTTGCAAAAAATACTTTTCATTGCTTATTTTCGTTTTAGTTTTAGTTTATTATAATAACCCTCATCCTGGAGTTGGGTCTGAGAACGTTTTGGTCCTATGGTGGCACATTTTCCATTAAAACACTTGTCTGTTTATGCCCGTGTCAGCTAGTTTGTGATTTAGTATTTTGTACTACAGACATCTTGGAACCTTTAGAAAAACACGACGGTGCCTTATTGCAATGTGATCCACAAATTACTATTACTACTTTGTTTAAAGCGTAAAACACTTATCCAGACTTTGCCGAACTACGTTTTGATGCGTAGCAAATCAATCACCCATTCAAGCCCTGTTCACACTGTACATACTTGCCAGATAGTGGTCCATCCATCCTTTTTCACCCAGTCTTTGAAAACAGCAGCGTGGGTGCTGTGGTAAAACAGATAGAATGTCCCCTACATCCTCTGACCTGCATTCATGTTTGTTGACAGAGGGACCTGTGATTAAAGCCTCCATGCCTTGTATATTTTCCTCAGCCCCAAATCGGATGTTCTCATGTGCAAGTCACTCATGGAGGCAGATTAATTTCACGCTATGCTGTGAGACCACCTTTGAACTGTGCTGCGTGTAATAGCTTTGCCTGCTCTGTCTCACTGGCCAGGAACTATGGATTAGAACACTGAATGATGGCCATAAACCGTCACACTGGGCTTTTCAGGTCTAACATCAACATCTATCCTGACAGTTTTCCACTCCTAGCATCTCTGGCTTTTTCAGCCTCGCAGACCCAGTGGTAATAGAATTTTAATTACACCCTTAATCACAGCCAACAACTTGCCATTCCCATCTGGAACCATCCATTATCACTCCAATTCTGCAAGCAAACTTTTCAGAGTCCTTGAATTTATGGCAAGTTCAGTGAGTTTGTGTAAATGTGTGTGTGGCGGTTTTCTGCTTAAACACGTGTGGTCTGGCTGCTTGTTTGCACACATTTTTATGTTTGTGTTTATCCACTTGTAAGTCTGGGTCCCTTGTCTCTCTGCTCAGGTAAAGCTGCTGGACTGTGTCACTAATTTAGCAAGCCTGACTGCAAACCAAGAGAAGGATGTAGAGGTGGCTCGCTGTGGCGCTCTGGCACTGTGGAGCTGCAGCAAGAGCACCAAGAACAAGGTGGCCATCCGTAAGGCCGGGGGTATCCCTCTGCTGGGACGCCTGCTCAAGTCTCCACATGAGAACATGCTTATTCCTGTGGTGGGAACCCTGCAGGAGTGTGCCTCAGAGGTGAGAGCGGGCACATACTATATATTGTACAATGTGGCACAAGTTTTTACTTACTTTATTACTGACTTTGAAAACTGTTTGTAAGGATTTGATTCCTCAGAGGGGGCAAATTGTTATAGTATAGTGCCAGCCTTATCCTAACTATCATATTGCGATTGCAGCAAGGTTTGCAGAATACCAATTACGGAGCATACACAGTAAAAGAGATGTAAAAAAAAAATGCGGTTAACATATAAAATATACACAATTATGAAATATGGGTAGAAAATAAAGATAAATGATACTTGCCATATGAAACGAATAAAAAAATATATCACAACCATAAAATAGATCCATAAATTAGTCCATGTTGTTCATGTGGTCTGTTATTCCTTGTGTCACTACAGGGAAGCTACAGGATTGCCATTCAGACTGAGGGCATGATCAATGATTTGGTGAAAAACCTAAGCAGTGACAATGATGAGCTACAAATGCATTGTGCCAGTGCAATCTTCAAGGTACGTGTTTTCCACACTTCTGCACTTGTTGTACACGTAGTCTATGAAAAAATTAACAGAATTGGAGAAATGTGCAGAAGCTCGGGGAGGCAAGTGAGAAAAAAAACAAATCCAGGTGATGCATTTTCTAAGTCTGACCTAAATTGTTTTCTCTCCTGAGTTTATAACTTAAAAACAGGTGAAAAAAGTTTTTGCCAGGATAATATTTCTAAGTTCCTTAATTTTTTTTATCCAACAGTGAAACATATGAAACACATTTTGAAGTGTTTGTTGTTGTAAAACTCATTTTGGCCACAAGAGGCTGAAGTGCATCACTACCCCATGTTCTAAATAGAACTAAAAGCATTCATGTTTTCATCCAGGTGAGTTTTAATTTCTCCATGCACTCTAAACACAAGGTGCTTATCTAAAGTTATCTAAATTAAAACTCATCTGGAAGAAAACATGAATGCTTTTAGTCCTATTTATTACACGGCTTTGCTGAATACTTGATTCTGATTGGTCAATCACGGTGTTCTACGGCCAGTCAGACCGTTGCTATGTATAACAGACCGTTGCTATGCCCGCAGTTCCGTTTTTGTGTCAAATTATTGATTTCTTAAGAGAGTAGCCATGTAATAAGCAAGATAATGTACAGCTAATGGGTCATTGTTGTGAAATAAATAAATATTATAAATAAATAAATATTTAGGGATTATTTCACAACAATGACCTGTTCACTGTACATTATCCCTTACTTAGAACACGGGGTAATGATGCACTTCAGCGACTTGTGGCCAAAATGAGTATTACAACAACAAACACTTAAAAATGATCCTTACAAAAAAATTCACCTGCCAAAAGGTTAAAAAAAAGATAACTTAACTAAAAAATTATCCTGGCAAAACTTTTTTTTCCCATCTGTTTTACAGATGTTTTTTTTTTTTTTTAAGGAGCTTAGACAGATTATCCTGGCAAAACCTTTTTTTCACATGTTCTTAAGTCATCAACACAGAAGAAAAAAACAATGTAGATCAGACTTAGAAAATGGATCACCAGATTTTTTTTCTCACTTGCCTCTCAGGGCTTCTGTAGAAGGACACAGATTAAAATAGTTTTTCTTACACTTTGTCTTCAGAGGACTTATCGTAGATCTTGACCCTCTCTTTTGCTTTGCAGTGTGCAGAGGACAAACAAACTCGCGACCTGGTGCGCACGTACAACGGTCTTGAGCTGCTGGTTTCACTGTTGAGCAAGGCGGACAACAAGCAGCTCCTGGCCGCTGCCACCGGAGCCATCTGGAAGTGTTCCATCAGTATGGAGAATGTGGCTAAGTATGCTCTCACCTTATTGCCTCTCATTAACACGCACATTAATGCACACACTTAACATACCAGAGATACAGAAAACGCATTGTTGCCATATCTTTTGGGATGTATGGCTATGTGTTTGCAATTAGTTGTAACAGATTAGTATGACTTTGATAAATCAATCATTGTCCAGAGGAATAACAATCTAATGAGCCTCAGTGTAAAAGGAGGTTAATAATAATTAGGCATTTCACCCACATGTGCCCAGAACTTCTGGAAAATATGTTTCCTAAGATGATGTGGTTAACAGCAGTCTTTCAGTATGTGAAAACAGAACACCAATAAGGGGTTTAACCGACTTGCGTGCATTATGCCATCAGCACATATGTTACTTTTATGGGGGGCTCTTATTCATTCATGACCTGCTGTGTCACTTTTTCCACTCATACTGTATGCTATTGTCATATCGCCCTTTCCTTCACCATTGTTTCTGGTCAACGTGATTACTTGCGTAGTTTTTGTACGGGTTCTATTAGCCCTGATCTTTTATGTGAATGTTTGCTTCTAGAATTCAGTCTTTTCCACCGTTAGCAACGTCTCAAGTCGATGTGCTGATTTTATAGACTTCAGTCCGAGGCCCGTTAGTATTGAACCAAACGTAGGCATACTGAAAGAATCAGCCTTCAGCTGGCGATTTTCTAATGTCAGAAGACGCAGGCTGACAGAGCCTTTAATCATTTGTCATGTAAGGCAGAGGTTTATTTAAGTGTCATTTAGCCTGGTTTCTTAAGCGGTGACATTTCTGGAATGGTTTTTGACTTGTACTTTAGTGTCAGATGATTTTTAAGTCAGTAATTTTCCCCTCTAAAATAAATAATGCCCGGAGACCGTGCCCTGGCAGCCCCATGCATTTCCACTAGTGCTCCCTTGAAAGAATGATTTAGCTGTATTTATTTTCTTATTCAGCGTGAGGCCGGGGACATAATATATAACCCACGTGCAGTAATTTAATACCTCGGTAACATATTAATCAATTCAAAATGTATTCTGTCCGATGTAGCCAAGAAACTGATAAGACAATGTCTTTGAATCATTTTTATGATAAAGATTATTTTTGAAGTTTAAGGCTTTTCTCCGAGGTGAGATCATGTGAAAATGCTTTTCTTCTGACTCACAAATGCCGTATAGTTCAAATCGTAGTGGAATTCTAAAAATAACAAAAAAAAAGGAGCAGTAGCACTCGCAAGGATCTTTCGTCACTTCATATATCACAACTGACAGAATGATATCCTACATTTAAAGTCTAAGTTAAGTCCTTCCAACTGGAACTGAGTGTCTGCTGCCACATCGAGTTAAGAGAGGATTCCTTTACAGGAACAGAAGCATGACAATAACATTCCTCTACAGCAAGATGGATCGGATCAGATCACTATCTATCTATTTAACCCACGTCATCAAAGAAAATCATTTGGGGGGGATTTAATTTATTTAAAGGTATAATATGTAACTTTTCTGTATTAAAATATCTACAAACGACTAGATTATATATTTTGTTGAGTTGTTGTATACTTACATTATTCCAAATGTTTCCAACAATTTTCAAACCTTGAGAAAACCGTAATTTTAATCAAGGTAACGGTACGGTTCATTTGGTCGCCTGTCAGTGCCGTCATATCCCCTTTGCGCACGCGTCAGTGTTGTGGTTGTCTACCAGAAGCTGTCATCTGTCATTCGGGCTCATATTTAAAGCTAGAGTGAAGATACTGGCATCAAATAAAACTACAAAACCTAAGGAATCCGTTGGTACTAACAATGTCATAGTAGCTTGTCGTGAAGGACGTTGAATAACGCTCAAAACTTATGCTAAATTTTGGCGAGGAAAAACTGTCAAAACGTCATTTTTGCATCTGCCACTGTTGTTTTCCTACATGCTTGGCACACGGGAGAAGTTTTAGTCGGTTGAAATTTGCAACTTCACCGCTAGATGCTGCAAGATCCTACACACTGCACCTTTAAGTCATCAGAGAAAAAAGCTGAGCAAACATTGGCGGTGGCTCAGCTCACAGCCCTTTTGGGACTTCCTATGTCTACTGAACTTCGCTGGAGAAACACTGATTTTTAATGTCAAACTGCTTTATTCAGTGTTTTTATCACCGTGTCCGTTTGTTTCTGAGAAGAGGAGACCTCTGCGGATAATTTGAGAAATGACAATAATTCCCATGATCCCACGCAGCACATTTTCATCCCAACTCGTCACATACAGCCGCTTTGTCACAACTCCTTGGTGTCACTTTAGGATTAGGCAACAAAACCACTGTATATGTATATGTATCAAACGCTGACGGCCGTGGACAAAGCCTCGGTATTTGACGTCCTGGGAGTGAGAGCGGACTGTCCCGCGCTACTTCACGACGTCACCAAACTCCGTCTTTTGTTATTGTTTTGATTGAAAGACCCCTAGCAGTTGTGCGTTTAAATGATTATTATCATTAAAAGATGAAAGATAGTGGCATGTTTTTTACTCTAAAGACAAACAGTTCTGCTTTCATGAAACAAAATCAAGCATTTTAATAGTTATTTAACATAATTGTTCTTAAAAAACAAAAACAAAAGATTGGGAACGCTATTGACTGTAGCTGGGCGTGATGGTACAACAAGTTAAGTACACTTGCTATGAGTAATGTGGCAGCTTAATACACTTACTGCCAGTACAGGCTCCCTGCCATACGTAATTACTTGTCACACTGTTGCTATGTAAAATACTTAAACTCCTACTGATAATAACAATAATAGAAATAATTATAATGATGCCATTAATCACATGTAAACCACATTTAGTGACACTTCATTTACAAACACTACAAAACACTTTGGTTGCCCTCTCTCTAAATTTAACATGTCACAGAGAGAGTGCCATAATATGAATAGAGTTTCTTTCCTGTGTGTGTTGTGTTTTATTTTGTTTGGGCCGACGTGGGCAGTTGGGTGTGAGTGAAGGTGGCCACCTCCTCAGGAGGAAACCAGCATGATGCATAGCAAATGCTTTTAATGCACACTTGAATGTGTAAGTGGATGTGTTTTTTCATACTCTCTCAGGCTTATTTGAATCACTTAAAATGTCTAGGTCAGGCAAGAGCTTGGAATGAAGTGACCGAGTCATTACTGTCAAAAAGGAAAGGCTGCTAATGGTAACTGGGTTTCAGGGGCATGCGCTCATTTCAGAATCAATCATAGGCTGAGTGGTGTACTGAAATGAAAATCATTTTGGAATATATTTTGCTATAGCAAAGGCAGAGAGTGGATTTTTTTTTTCATTAAGTACATGGTCACATGAAACAGACCTTGTGAGCCCATTGTAAACAATATTTTCTTTTATGTGATTAATGATTTGCGTGGTCTGGACAATATAGAAGTTCGGGGACCTCCACTCAAGACAAGTAGCGGCATGTGTTAGCCATTTTCCTGATTAATGATGCATCAAAATGAGAGATGATTGATGCCCCGAAATATAATTACATTCATAACTTAAGTGTGTTTGTTTAAAGACCACATAAGCAGCGTGTTTTTGGTAGGACTACTGGAGGGCTATACCTGGGCCAAGCTTATATGTACCATGAAAATGCCTTTGTAAAAACCCTGCTTGGAAACAGTATTTTGTGCAGATTAATGGACGCATCAATATGTGGTCCCTTGAGCCTGTATACTGAGGTGTTACGGACACACAAAAATGCTGTAAAAAAAGCCTTAACAAAAGAGTGAGGGAATAAGTTTTGCAATGGAAAGCCACGACTGCCAAGTCTCAGGCTGGATTTGCCAGCGCAGTAATGTTCGGGGTCAAGATTGTGGGGTTCGCTTCCAATTACCGACTACCCCAGCATCTTACCTCTGTTCCAGCCCTATGATGAGCACACCATAATTGCCCTTCCAAATGATACTTCTCCTTACCTCACTAAAGTTCTGTGCTCAACCTAAGTTATTCACTGCTCTGCTGTTTCCTATCAAATGAAATGAATCAATCTGTCTGTTCAATTTCAGGTTGAACGAGCGACTATCTCTATATTCAAGGTCACTGCTAAGCATGTCTGGGTCCCTGAAATGTCTTACTTTCACTTAGGCATTCCTTAAAGCCCCCCTACAGCCAGTTTTACTTCCTGTTTTTTGGTTAAAGTTCTTTCTCAAACGGAGAATGGAGGTGTGGTTAATAGTCATACTTAACTCATTACCATAGCAACCAGATTGCATCGTTTTTCAACCTAGTTTAGATGAAACCAGTTTAGATGAATTTAGTGTTTATCAGCCCCCAAATGAGACCAGAATTTGCGCAACACGCTGACTCTCTCTCACTCGCCCTCTTCTTTACCGTCTTCTCCTGGCGAGGTGGCCGTCTGGCTGCTGCTGTACCGAGGAGCTGAACCTCCGCACGCCGGTCACATTGCACCGGAGGGCAGATAGACATGTTGCCGAGATCCCAGTTTCAGACGTAGGTGCAACGTCCACCAACACCGGCCGCTCTCGCCTTAGTGTGTATCATACATACATTACATTAGGGCTCTCAATCGATTAAAATATTTAATCGTGATCACTCACATGATTGTTCACGATTAATCGTGATTAATTACACATTTTTTATCTGTTCAAAATGTACCTTAAAGGGAGATTTGTCAAGTATTTAATACTCTTATCAACATGGAAGTGGACAAATATGCTTCATGCAAATGTATGTATATGTTTATTATTGAAAATCAATTAACAACACAAAACAATGACAAATGGCAAAACGCATTATTATTACGTTAACTTTGACAGCCCTATTTTTGTCAACAATCGTATGAAAAGACCCAGACCAGCAATGCATTGCTCTTAACCAGCATTGCTGGTTAAGAGCAATGCAAAGCCAAAGTCTGATATCTTATTCCTTTGTTCCACACCCTACGCACCCTTTTTTTCGCTCTTTACACTTCCTGGTTCACAATTCTGTGGATTACCTACAAATTGATTTTGTGGGATGTATATGAATTACAGTGTGTTACCTTTCATAGGTATAGCTATTAATGGTGTAGTTACACGGTCTACCTGTATCCTTTAGAATTGATTTTAAAGTTATTTTACTTGTTTATAAAGCTTTGAATGACCTTGCTACTCCCTACATCAGAGACCTTCTTTCATTTTATGTTCCAACCACATCACTATGGTCCTCCACAACTTTTTTTTCAAGTACCGGTGAGAGTGCTTTCTGTTTTTACAGTATGCCCCTAAACGGTGGAACACACTGCCTCTTGATATTAGCTCTCTCAGTGTTTTTAAGAGGAAATTAAACACCTATCTTTTTAATCTGGCTTTTAATTTGGAGTAATGTTATAGCCTTAGTTTTTAATTTTCAATTATTGTTTTTATATAATTTTCTATCCCTAGTATTTATTTTATTTTATTGATTTTTAAGTTGTTTTAATTTCAGTATTTGAAGCACTTAGGGCTGCATGTTTGTATAAAAGGTGCTCTATAAATACAGGTAAGTTGAGTTGAGAGCCCACACCCTAGTAATATTCAGTAGGCTAGCCTGTTCAACATTTTGAGAAACATTTATTCGCTTTTTTGCCAAGAATTAGATGAAATTTAATTCGATACCCGTCATGTAAATGGAAGCTGTGTGTGCCCCATTGGCTAGGTAATTGCCGCCGCATTGTACAGCGCTCATACAGCGTTTACTGCTGATAACGCTGTTCCCCATCCCACGCGCTGTGGGAGTGCATTGCTGTGGAAGAGTAACCGGTTCCCCCCTAGGTTAAGTGTTAACTCGCAAAATGCTCGCGGTGATTGGCTGCAAGCAAAACAGTCATCTTTTTCTAGATCTGGGTACAAAAAGGATTGATATCGTTTGACTGGAAAAGTTTTGATACTACTTGGTAATGGGTTGTTACCTTAAAAGGTATCGAATACCGATACCCAGCCCTACCGGCTCTCTGCCACTCTGTTGTGATTGGTCAACCGAACCAAACTCTTCGGACTCCACTCCAGGTCTGCTCTAACTAGCTTTGTTTGAGGGCATGCCAAACTAGCTCCTTGGCAGGTATTATGCAAATGTGTTACTTGGTTCAATCAAATCGGCCTGGACTTTGGGCTTTGTAACTTTGCAGACCTTTTACATCCACAAAAAACGATATAACACACTAAAGGAAAGGGAAAAAGCACAAAGGATAATAGGTCCTCTTTAAAACACTAATTAGTATAAAAGGCAGCATTTAAGCTTTCTGCACTTCGATGACAGGGACTAGTGTAGAAGAATGAGAAAAGGAAACGGCAGACAATCAATCATCAAATCTGCTGCACAGAAGCCCCGCTGTGGTTCCTGTGTCTTCTGACAGGCTTCAATAAGCTGTGTGGAGCCCAGTGTTTGCAGTAGAAGCCGCTCCAGGCAGCCTTGTGTAATGCTACTCTTGCCATCACGTAATTACTTCGGCTGGAATTTGGCTTCACAAAAAATAGGCGCGGCCTACTGTTCATTTATCAAAAGTTATGTCTGTGATTACAAGATAATTTTACTGTAGTCAACTGCAGATGACACTTCAGTGATGGCACAGGAAAACCATTGTTTTGCTTTATGAATTTTACAGAAGTTAACTTTGGCAGCTCTTCTGTTCATTAGCAGTGTTTTCACTTGCAAGAATAGGCTGTGTGTCGTGGACCCTGACCAGAAACCAAATGACCTTGGCCCTCTTCAGTAGTTTACGGAAGCCATGATGCCAGCAACCGTAACTGTGAATAAAAACATTCGTAGAACTTAACTGTACATCAGAGGTTTGTTGAGGTTTTTCGCAACCGCACTATATCCCTTTTAAATGTTTACTGTAGTTTACCACTCTATAGCATTGGCAAACAAGGAAAAATCACAAGCAAAAGAGGGAGGGAAAGTTTCCAAGCCACAGCAAAGCTTTGGTTATGCAAAGCACGTACAAGGGACAACAGTGAGCAGCCGTGGGAAAAGTGCCTGAACTGCTGGGTTACAGTAAGAGGTCTGTGCCCATGTGGCTGAGGGCACGGTAGCAGCCTGCTACTTGTCACTTAGATAACTAATAGCATTTTTAGCCACAGCAGTAGTGTGGCTCTAGTGTGGTCAGTCCAGCACTTTGCGTCTAGACGGAAATATCTCAACAATTATTGTATGGATTGCCATAGAACTTTTGTAGTCATTTGTGGTCCCCAGAGGATGACTCATAATGACTTTGATGATCTCCTGACTTTTCAGCACCACGTTCAAAGTTTTCACTAAAATTGGTACAGACATACATGGTTCCTGGGTGATGTATCCTAAAAAATGTGGCCATCCCTTGACTTTTCGTATAGCGCAACCGTGAGGTTGACATTTGTGGTTTTGAGTGAGTTATTGTTGGATTGCCATGAAATTTGGTACATGCATTTATTTCCCCCTCAGGATGAATTGCATTAAGCTTTGACTTCTCCATTATCAGGTCAAATCTTTAATTTGTCCACTAATTTGGTTTATGACCAACACCAGGAAAGCCATCAGCCTCTGCTGTACTCTGTGTTTAGTGCTAATTAGTAAATGCTAGCACGCTAACACACTAAACTAAGTTGGTGAACATGGTGACCATTCAGCCCAGTTGCACAAAAAGGCATGTGAATGACATAGAATAAAAAGTGAGAAAAACTGCTTATGGTAGGTCCAACAAACACAGGACTTTCAACCAGGGGGCCGGTGTTTGAAACCGGTGCTTTACTTAGTTTACATACTTATTTTAAGGCCAACCATGACATTTTTCCTAAACCTAACAAAGTGGTTTTATTTCCCCCTGTTGGCACTGCACCTCCATACTCATGTGTAATATTTGAGGCAAAATGTGGCAGACACACTATCCTCTGGTGGACAGGTGGCTATTACACACTTGAACTGGCATTATAGAGTATAAAAGCAAAGAGACGATTTTGGGCTGAAAATGCCAATTTTTTTTGCTCCCTTTTTCAGGAACAGCATGATCACATTCACACAGTCACACAGTCTGATCTGCTGGCCACTGCAGTGATTGGTGTTAAGGGCCCACCTCAGTGGTGGTAATGATGGAGGGGCTTTTTCACTTTCCCCAGCCAGATTTATCCTGCCAGTCACAAGCTTGCTTCTTTAACCTTTAGGCCATCACTGCCCTTGAGTCCACAGCCATGGATGTATATGATAGGACAATTTTTTTTTCAAACTTCTCAGTACGAACACTTACATAGCCCCCATTTAAATCATTATGTCCCAAAATTTGTAAAATGAACTAAAATGAATCCTCGGCATAATGAATGTGTATCAGACCGATAGGACTGCACCGTCCTGCACGCTCATATGACATATCAGGTTCTGCCAGCTTTCTGCTAGCTGTATGCAGCTGTAATAATGGATGTAATGGTTGTAATTCATCACTTTTATTATCTTATAATACACCCATGGGCTGTATGCTGTAAGCCTGTACTGTGGTGGATGTATTAACGTCTTTGTTCCCAAACAACCGGCTATCGGCCGGTAGCTAGTAGGTAGGTAGGTAGGTACTTTATTAATCCCAGAGGAGAAATTTCTGAGTTACAGCAGCAAAAGATAGAACAAGCACACAACAAGATTAAGAATAGAATAAGAATAAATAAGATAAAAAAAAATAGGCATTTGCAATAAATACTCTTAAAAGCTGTTTAGCACGTGCCAGTACTAATGTCCAATTGTGATGCATGTCTGACTGCACTGCTGGATGGATGAGTGACAGTGAGTGTTTGTGTGTGTGTGTGTGTGTGTGTGAGAGAGAGAGGGGGGTGTTATTTAGTTAGTCCAGAGATGAGTTGTACAGTCTGATGGCAGTGGGTAGGAAGGACCTTCTGTGCCACTCCGTGGTACACCGAGGTAGGAGAAGTCTTTTGCTGAATGTGCTCCTCTGTCTGGCCAAAGTGTGGTGAAGTGGGTGGGTGGTGTTGTCCATAATTGCCAGCAGTTTAGCCAGCACTCTCCTCTCAGCCACCGTACCCACTGGATCCAGGCTGACTCCAAGGACAGACCCCGCCTTCCTTAACAGCTTGTCTATCCTGCCGGGATCTGTGGCTTTAATGCCGCTGCCCCAGCAGACAACAGCAAAGAAGAGGGCACTTCCCACCACTGACTGATGGAACACACTCAGCATTGTCCTGCATACATCGAAGGACCTGAGCGACCTAAGGAAGTGGAGTCGGCTCTGGCCCTTCTTGTATATTGCCTCAGTGTACACACTCCAGTCCAGCTTGCTGTCCAGGTGCACTCATAGGACTGCACCAGTTCCACCTTCTCCCCCCCCGATGGAAACAGGGGTGATTGGTGTTTTAGTCCTCCTAAAGTCCACCACCATCTCCTTTGTTTTTACCACATTTAGCTGCATGTGGTTTTGGTTGCACCACACCACAAAGTCACTGATTAGTCCTCTGTACTCTTCCTCCTGCCCCCCCACCCCCCAACACATCCGACAATTGCAGAGTCATCCGCAAATTTCTGTGGGTGGCATGACTCTGAGTTGTATCTAAAGTCGGATGTGTAGAGAGTGAGTGAACAAGAAAGAAGCCAGGACCGTCCCTTGGGGGGCCCCTGTATTACTGACCACCGTATCTGACACACAGCCCTGCAGCCTCACATACTGTGGTCTGCCAGTCTGGTAATCAGTAACCCAGGTGCTGCAACAGGCTGCCGCTCTCACAGCGCCATGACACCCTTATGAACACTAGTAGTGCTAGTAGCATGACATCAACAGAATTTAATGTAGTTGTAGGCAATTTACGGAGAAGTAGGGCAAAAGCACAGGACACAACCTCTTATACATCCATGACCTGAGGTCTATTGGGCATCTATTTTGGAGGTCTTTGACATGAAAAAGTTTGAGATTGCTCTCAAAATCTGTGTGCTGGATTTTTCTAACTTCCATTTAAGTCCATCGCTCACTTCATGCTCCTCTGGGAAGTAGCCGGTCAAAAAAGTAAACAATAATAGTATGCATATTTATAATATATCCATTGTTCACTACAGGCAATTTCATTAGAGACATTAAAATGATGACAATAGAATTGAAATAATTTTGTTTTACTCGCTTTCAGTCCAAAATGACGGAAGGGTAGCTTTGCTGCTGGGCGCTGATGTTTCAATGGAACGAGCAATTGACGTTCACTTCTTAGCAATATACATTCTTTGATATCGGGCTGAACCGTTATACCTGCTTAACATCAGCATGTTAGCATTGTCATTGTGAGCCTATTAGCATGCTGATGCTAGCAGTTAGCTCAAAGCACCGCTGTGCCTATAGCACGGCTATAGACTCTTTATGTCTTCTTTCTTCTTTCTTCATTAATCTCTATGTGATAATTATAACAAAACAATTTGAAGCGATCAGTCAATATTGACGCCTGCCCCTCTTCTCCACCCTTGAAAGGTTTCAGGAGTACAAAGCCCTGGAGACCCTGGTTGGCCTGCTGACCGATCAGCCTGAAGAAGTTCTGGTAAATGTAGTGGGAACCCTGGGAGAATTTGCCCAGTTACCTGCTAACAAGGCCATCATCCGCAAGTGTGGAGGCATCAAGTCGCTCGTTAACCTGCTCACTGGAACAAACCAGGCATGTGGAATTTTCTCTCATCTCATCTTTAAACCATGCTCCTACAGTATGTTGATTCATGCATTTACTTTTTATTTGTGTCCTTTCACCAGGCGCTGCTTGTGAATGTAACCAAGGCAGTTGGTGCGTGTGCTACAGATATGGACAACATGGCGTAAGTCTCTGTCTCTTCCAGGACATCCAGCCAGCTAACATGGTCTTTGACATTTAAAGTACAGTTTACACAAGGCACACGGTGTCCCATGTGAGGTGTCTCTTAAAACGCCATTAGTGGCTAGCGCACCGTGAATTACCTCCAAACACATATTCTTGGCCGTGTATTTATGTCATGTGTTTTGACAAGGGAATGACACCAATTCCACCATCCAAACACTGTATCATTAACCTGTCACGGGTTGATGCTTAAAGAAATCTATGTTCTTTTAATTTGTAATTACACAGGTACTTTTCTCTTTCATCCCCGGCTTAATGACAGATTTTAAAAGCTTTGTTTATTGTACCTGCTGTGTTAAATATGGTTGCGGTGTAATTCCCAGTACATTACTATAGCTTTGTGGTCACCGTCAGGGCTTGAGCCGGTCAGGCGAACATACCTAAAGCCCTGCCCTGTCCAAGACTGCATGGCTGGGAAAAACGCAGTGAACCACAGTCCAGAGCAGCCTTTGTTCTGTGTTAACCTCACCCTCAATATTGTAGAACACTGTGGAGCTTCCATCTGTGTTTCATTGCTTTTACAAGGCTGTTATGGACTACAGGATCCTTCTTAATTAGCACTGGACACAAATACAACTTAATGCCTGAGTTTGCATTGTTAGTTAGCTGTTAATGCTACCATATGAGCCTATTACATTTGTTTGGAGGAAAAACCCGAGAGGTTCAATAAAAAGTGAAGCGTGTCAAAATAAAGCCGCTAAATGTGGTAAATTTCACACAAGAGGAGAAGTGTTTTACGTCGATTCATCATGTTCTCCATGTTTTCTCACGTTATGTATATTTAGGCCAGACCGTGCCATTTTTCAGCCGTCACACTCGGCTGTAAACAGAAAGTTCTTATTTCAACGGCCGCTTGTATGTCGTGTATGTCTTGCGGCGATGGCTTATTTTGAGACATGTATGTGTACAGTAGTTTGCTGAGCAATTAACATAACTCACATTTGACTGTTTCCTGCTCCAACCCAACACTGTTTTTTCAGATGATTAGATGGTATTTGGCTAGCTAACAAATATGATGATGATTTATGCCTGATACCACACAGTTAGCTACAACAGTCTTGTCAAGCAGCAGTAGGTAGAATTGAAGCAAATATGATTGAAAAAAGTTATTTTTTATAAAATGGTCACTATATCCTGACAGTAGTGCATGAGACAGGTAATGTGGAAAAAGAATCATGTGTCTCTGTGTCCTCCAGTGTCCTCCAGTGCTCCTTATGACATCTGCAAGGTTTCACAGAGCGGAGGAAAACAACCAATCAGAGCCGATCTGGAGCCTGCCGTCTCTGAGCAGCTGTCAATCACTCACAAACTCCGATCAAACGGTCAAACTAGGCAGCGCTAATCAAATATGAATCAATATTCTGTTACTGTAATGCCTATTTCTCTCCTCAAATGTTTTCAGAGACATCTTGTAGTGTACTGTTTAGCTGTAAAATGAAAAAGTTTGGGACTCGGCAGCTATGTTGAGATCAGTTGTGGAAATAACAAGCACCACCCACCAGCTGGAGCACACATTTTACACGAGAAATAGGCATTACAGTAACAGAATATTGATTCATATTTGATCAGCGCTGCCTAGTTTGACCGTTTGATCAGAGTTCGCGAGTGATTGACAGCTGCCTCTGTTGAAATGAACAGCCAATAGGAATGCTCTCTCTCCCTGAAATGACCTGTTATTGGCCAAAGTCTCCCGTCACACGGGTTAGATTTTTTAAAGTGTGAAAACTGAGTCATGAGGAGGTGCAGAAGTCTACTTTTCTCTCGGAGCATTTGAATTACAATATGCTGAAAGGTTATTATGCAATTTTGCCCAGTGATGCCAAAAACCATTCTGCCTACTGCCATTTTAACATGACTTAATTTTACCAACAAAAACATTTTTTTCTCCAATACCACTTTCTGTTGATCAGCACAATCATTCTCTCATCATCAATCTGATGCAGGTCATCCATAACTACTGCAAGCCCAAAACAAACACCGATCACTTTCAAGTTTTCCATGAAACACTCATGTTTGTTTTCATTCTCAACCAGTAGGCGGTGTGCGGTTAATGACATAGCACTTCCTCCAGTGAATCCTGTGTAGCTACAAGAGTGAACACACGTTGTTTAATGCCTCCAGGGTTTGTGGTCTGCTCCTCTAATCCATCACTGTCTGCTGCGACTTCATCGCTAATCTGTTTCATACCTGCTTCATGTGGAAGACAGAGCTGTTTTGGCGGGTGATATGACGCCTCACGTTTGTTTTTCGGTCCGGATTTAAGAGGCCCAGTGGACTGGAATCTGATGTTATGATCCCTGCAGACTGATTTATGTGCAAACGGAAGACAGATGGCGCAGGGGACGTCCCTGATGAGCGTTCGCTCGTTGCCAGTCACGGAGATGCTGTGATTAGGGAGTGTTTAAGTAATTATGACAGCATTCAATGTCGGCCTTGTTGGTAGAAGCACACATGGGGAACACGTTACATGTTATTTATACCAGACAACGGGCGCACTGTGGCGTAATTCTTTGCGTTCCCAGACCCTTTCGACTACAGTCATGTATACGACATGAAATACAGTTCATGCCTAAGTAAACTTCACTCAGACCCTATGAAATATAGAGCGACCTGTCTCTGGCTCTGTTTGATTTGGAAAGTGGTCCTCTTTTTGGCTCGGGTTGAAAAACAAGCCAGCGACATAAAGTGTAAGTTTGTCTCAGTTTCTATTTATAAATCCGTGCATGGAGAGCTATACACAGATGTAGGTGCGTTAACCTCCGGCCCTGGCAGTGCTGGGCTTTTCCGCGGAGAGTGATTTGAGTGAGCAGCAGACAGTGGGTGGTTTTCAGGACTGGAGAGGAACTGAAGGCGAGTTGTGATGAAATGCCAATGCTGAAATCGATCGATGCTTTGATCCGACTTGGGCTGTAGGCGTGTTGAGCTTGCTGCTGGCTAGACTGATGCAGCCAGAGCTCTGAGAAACAAACATGATCAAATAAGTTACACACTTAAATAGGGCTGTCTATCAATTAAAATATTAATCGCATGGTTGTCTATAGTTGATCACGATGAATCGCAAATTAATCGCACATTTTTCATCAGTTCAAAATGTACCTTGAAGGGAGATTTGTCAAGTATTTAATACTCTTATCAACATGGGAGTGGGTAAATGACAGTTTTTCCTCACCAAAAGTTAGCATAAGTTTGGAGCGTTATTTAACCTCCTAAGCAACAAGCTAGTATGACATGGTTGGTACCAATGGATTCCTTAGGTTTTTCTTATTTCATATGATGAATTTCATTTATGTCAGTAATAATAACGCATTATTGTGTTAACTTTGACAGCCCTACTCTTAAATCTTTCAACCAGAACCTCATTCTTAATGAAAGATCTGAATGGAATCACAATGTTTTCAGTCTTGCTTATTCATTCCTTTCTCTTTTTTCCTCCCTTCTCACTCTACTTTCTATCTCTCTCCTACAGAATCATTGACCAGCTCGATGGAGTCCGCCTAGTGTGGTCCTTATTAAAAAACCCCAGTGCAGATGTTCAGTCCAGTGCAGCATGGGCCCTTTGTCCGTGCATTGAGAATGCAAAGGTACTGTACAGTGAGGAACATTTGTCTTCTGCCCATGTCCTGTGTCTATGCGAGTGAAGCACACCAAAGGCACACAGATTGCCTCTAAATCAAAGAGGTCTGCGGAGTTCGTGTCGTTTCGGAATTAAGGGCTATCCCACTCGCAAAACAGAAGCCTGCTTATATCACCATGCTTGTCTCGTAAGCTCTCCCTCCGACCTGCTGCTGCTGGGAGGTTAGCAGGGGCAGAGCTGTATCAGAGGGGGCTTACATGAACCTCGGGCTAATATGAAGCAGAGGTGCCTCCTTGGCACACTGGGATTGGTGAATTGGGAAGCAGGCAGGGAGAAAGACTGAGTAATATCCTGTGGCATGGCTTCTGATTTCCCAGCTGAAAATGTTCCCTCAACATGCTACTAGTTACAGAGACACACAATCCACATATAGAGCATAGGGTACCAGACAGTTTCAATGAACCCACCTCTTTCATGAAAACACAGCACAAATGCCTTGCTAAGAAACCCACAACATGGCCATGAATACCACTAGATAGAACTCTGCATAGAATACAATTAAAAGTTTGGAGGTCTATAAACACAACATATATTTTCTTTAGTGAAAAATCCACTGATTTTGCACATCAAAGTCTGTTTGCAGGTCTTGGGGAGTATTACTGCAAATGTAAACTTATATATAAGTATATACAGTACAGTATATATATGTATAAACTAGGGCTGTCAATCAATTAAAATATCTAATCGTAATTAATCGCATCATTGTCTAAGACTACAAGTTGAAAATGAAACAATCTTGAGGTGTGGAGTTAGAAAAAAGTGAGCTTACCAGACCTCTGTAGCCCACTCCACATCTAGGCTGTAGGCTCGACGCAATATTAGCCACTACTCGCATAACACACCTGAACTGTCGGTGGTTGAGTTGCATTGTGGGTAATGTAGGCGCTAGGTTTTGACACGGAAGAATGCGTGGAATAAGAAAGACGTTATATCTGGTTCTGCTGCATCGATTTTAGCCCCGTTTCCGCCAAGAAGTTCCTGGTTATTTAGTTCCTGGAACTACTTTTCAAGGAACTAAAAGGTTCCTTCTGCCCACTGTTGTCTGTGTTTCCACCGCGGTCTAAAGACCTGCGAGGACTTGACAAATTAGTCCGATGACGTAAAAGCGGCATGACATGGGACGAGGGCTGCTGGTGGTCGTAATGGTAAACACACTCTGCAGCCTGCAGTTCGGTGTGTGCACCTGTTTCATGTAAAAAATATATGTTGAAAAAGAAAATTGGGGTTGTCAATCGATTCAAATATTTAATTGCAAATTAATTGCACATTTTTTTATCTGTTCAAAATGTACCTTAAAGGGAGATTTGTCAAGTATTTAATACTCTTATCAACATGGGAGTGGGCAATTATGCTTGCTTTATACAAATGTATGTATATATTTATGATTGGAAATCAATTAAAAAACACAAAACAATGACAAATATTGTCCAGAAACCCTCACAGGTACTGCATTTAGCATAAACAAAACATGCTCAAATCATAACATGGCAAACTGCAGCCCAACAGGCAACAACAGCTGTCAGTGTGTCAGTGTGCTGACTTGGCTATGACTTATTATTACTCACAAGAGGGCATTTCTGTAAAGGGGAGACTCGTGGGTACCCATAGAACCCATTTTCATTCACATATCTTAAGGTCAAAGGTCAAGGGACCCTTTTGAAAATGGACATGACAGTTTTTCATTGGCAAATGTTGTAAAAAGTTTGGAGCGTTATTTAACTTCCTTTGCGACAAACTATTATGACATGGTTGGTATCAATGGATTCCTTAGATTTTTATAGTTGCATATGATACCAGTATCTTTACTTTACTTTACTTTACTTTAATTTATGTTTAAAACCGAGTTCGCTACAACCTCAGAAAGATTGATTATGTTAATGCGTTAAAGGAATTAGTCGCGTTAAAACGTTTTTGACAGCTCTAAAAAATATATATATATATGTATAAAGTTTTTGTCTCACTTCGACAACATTTACTGCTGCATAGTATTTACTGATGGACGCTTCATGTTTTGCCCATCAGCAGAGTTCATCCCTGCAAACTCCACCCACGAAAGTTCCTGTACTTTCAGAAAGTACCCAACCAGTGCCATTTTTGGGGGTAAAAAGGCCACGGAAAATGTCCCTGGAAGTTAATTTAGACCCTAGTCCCTGTGTATGAAACACAAGGAGTTCCTCAAAAGCTTCCTAGTTCCAGGAGAAAGTTTCTGTGGTCAAAACAGGACTTAAGATGCTTTTTTTTCTTTAAACGGTCCATCTTGAGTCAGATAATGCTACAGGAGTGCAATGCTAAATCAGTGGAGTACTGTTATAAAACATTATGAGCTCCTTCACGCCATTGTAACAGGCCTTTAGCCCAGTCTTACACAGCAGTGTTGTCAGTCAACTCTAATTTCAGCTCCACATTAACAGCTCTTTGATCCCCTGAGCACTTGTATCATTTCCAACTCCAAACGTAATGTTGTTCTATTAGATTATCGCTGTGATTAAGGTAAACAGCTTGTCAGTGGGACAATCTGGTTAAGTTTAAACAGATATATTGGGCCCAGACAGGTGTCTTTGGGGGTGAAGCCCTCTTTTTTTTCTGGCTGGAATTTCTCTGGCCCCAGAAGTGTAGCGAAAATGATGCATGGCAACCATATGGAGGGAGGGGGGTGGGGGACCACGGACCCACTATTGAGCGCTAACAAAGTTTGACAATGTTTGTCTGGACGTCAGTGTGCCAATTTTGGGGGAAATTCATGAACATGCTTTTCGGGTGATTTTTCTGGGACGGGGGCAACGACAAGAGCTAAATAGTGCTCTCGGCCCATCGGGTTGAGGAACCTGATACAGCTGCGTCGGTGCAGTCGTTATTTAGATAAAAACCCCATGTGGTTTGTGTTAGCAGTTCCATAGTGGATTTATGAGAGAGCCGTGGTATAAATGCATCTGCTGGATGCTCCATACAGTACTGCCGCCCCTCCACAGGCATAGACAGACAACCTAACCTCACTTAGTGCCACACAAGTACTGTAAAGACTTAGTAGTGAATCATTCAATTATCTGTTTTCTCCAATCAAGGAGGTAGAACCCTCCCAGTTGCACGTAATGGGGTGTATCATTAATTAGCCTGGACGCAGAGGCACATTTAGATGCTTGATTTCTTTTTCCTCTACATTATGTTATAGAAGCCTGATTGCTCCAGAGATGGGGTCAGGGCACGCTACTGCCATTCTGAGCTTGGCTCGCTCCCCCCTCAGCTTGAGATTACGCACAGCAGATAATGTGTTTTCTATTTCATTTCATCCTGGGTAAGAGGAGGGAGGATAGCGAGAAAGGCCTTTCCGTGTGCAGCCTCATAATGTTGCGGTTTTCAGATCTGGGGGCCCACGCCGGCCATGAAAGAGATTCTGGCTAGTCTATCGCAGCTGGTGGCTTGAGAGAGCTTCCTCTGTCGCAGGGACTCCCGGCCGGCCGTCATCAGTATTCCTGAGGAAGGGCTTCCTGTGTGTCAGGGGGGTCAGCTCCTGGGCCCCCTCCCTACCCTACCCTGCACTGCACACATGGCTCATCCTCTGGCACGGCATCACAGGGCCCATACACCGCACCCTGGCCTCATCTCAGCTGTGAGTTCTCTGTCAGAGAGAACACAACAGTGCATCTACCAAAGTAGCTGTACACTAAAGCTGTAAATCATCTACTGCTTTATGTCAGTGCTGAATGTGAAGGATAACAATTGTACAAAAAATAGAAAATAAAATAAATGCAAACAAATATACAAATAAAATAAAAATAATTATAGTTAAAAGAAAGAAAATAAATAAATAATGATAAATTGTTAGGGGTCTAGGACAGTACACCCTATTATCTAGGGCATTGACATGCATAAAAACAAATACAGGAGTTAAGCAGAAAAAATGGCACACAAAGACAAATCTGGGGTCCTTCCAATGCTTCATTTGCAACGTTCCCGGTCAGATATATACATATATATCTATACATACACGTACATACACCAAACTTTACTCAGCCACAAAGTTATCTGAGCCTAAGGCATCAAAACGACTGAGGAAAGGTTGCCATAGCAATGAAAACTTGTCAAACCCCTTAATAGTAAACCTGATCTTCTCCAACTTAATAGAATACAACATATTTCCCGTTGTGCAATCTTTCTATCTAATCAAAATTTGTTGTCTGGCCACCAGTGTAGCAAAAGACAAAAGAAAGGTTTAGTTTATTGTTGTTTAAAGTACATTTTTGTGGTACCACATCAAATAAAGCAAGACAGGCTGATGGTTAAGACAGGCTGACAGGCTAAGGATTTATCAGTAGTTTTGGAACTCATATTGAATATAAATTGCCAAAAATTAAACAATTTAATTAAACATGTGAATTAGAGTGGCCTGGTTCTGCGTGCAACGGTCACACATGGGATTTGTATCGGATGTGAATTGGGATAGTTTAACTTTGGTCTAGTACAGTCGGTCAGTGCTGAATTTGATGAAATCCCATAATTTATAGCTTAAAGAACAACCATAGAGTGCACACAATAAATTCTGTGATTACTGTACTCAGTGCTGTGCCATATATCAACTCCGGACATGTAGATTGATGTTGAAATGGCTCAAATTAAGTGTGCTTTGTGATTTACATCCATAATTGTATGCCTCTGGGAAAATTTCTGTTCTATTTTCAAAGCGCTGACCATTACAGACTCGGCCACCTTGATGTATTCTCCCGCGGCTGGCGATACAGCGAAATTGTGATTTTAAACAGCAGCCCGATGTGCCAAGCCATATTGAAGCCAGCGTCGCTGCCAGCTCTTCCGCTGTGGTTCCCTCAGCACTCCCTACCAGCCTGTTGGTTTGGTAGCCCCATAAGTGGCTGTGAGGCCTTTGGCACCAGTTGGTGCCATGAACTGAAACAGTGAAGCCTCGAGTCTACGCTGTGTGTCAGTCTGAGGCTTTAAATGTCACCTCTAAGCTCTTAATTCTATGTGGCATCTTCGTTATGACAAGTTAGGGTGAGAGTAGGAGAGGTTGACAAAGATGTCAAAGTTATTGCTTGTTCACCCACACCCACAACACAGTTCTACCAAAGAGTACAGAAGCAAAGAGACGACAATTGACAATGGCCACTAGATAGTGCTGCGGTAGCTCTGCCACCATTTTGGACTGAAAAGTCCAAAGCCATGGATGTATAAAGAGACGTCTGTAAATCAGCAGATTTTTTTTTTTTTTTTTAAGGTAAATCAACTTCCCAGTACGAATTTTGACTTCTTAGCGATATGTTCTTTGGTTGTACTGCAGGAGAAGGTGTTGTTATTTTTAAAGCATTAGATAAAGATAGTTCTACTGGTTGGTCTGCACTGATGGGACTGTGATTGTTGCCTGATGAAAACACTTTGTTTGTACTTATTTAGCATCCTTTGTTTTGTCTGCCTCGCTCAAATGCCCCTGCCGGCCTCTCCTCTTCCCTCTGTCATTACGCTGCCTCCCTCTTCATCATCCTCCTTGTTCATTTCAACAGAGCATCAGCTAATAACAGACCCTTTGACTATATAGGATGCGGGGGAAATGGTGCGCTCCCTCGTCGGCGGATTGGAACTGATTGTTAATTTGCTGAAGTCAACAAACAACGAGGTGCTGGCAAGCATTTGCGCCGCCATCGCCAAAATAGCCAAAGACAAGGAGAACCTGGCAGTCCTCACCGATCACGGGGTCGTCCCGCTGCTGGCCAAGCTGACTAACACGGTAAGTACACCTCACTGCTGGAGAACAGCAAAGTTTTACTATTCAACAACACTGCAGTTACTGTCAATATACAAATAACTGGATTTTAGTTGGCCTTTTCCTACTCAGTGCAGCATAAACCCAGCTAATGAGAAGAACATAGTAAGATTTTGCCAAGTCTCTTGCAGAGCTTATTATTCTCTCAAGACTGATCCCTGGGGACCAATATCATCCTGTTCTCCTCTCCACAGACTGACGACAGGCTCCGTTGCCACCTTGCTGAGGCCATCGGCCACTGCTGCATGTGGGGCAGCAACAGGGCCTCCCTCGGTGACGCCGGGGCCGTGGCCCCCCTGGTGCGTTAC
>CAKAOI010045680.1:0-27234 GCA_916701655.1 Sebastiscus albofasciatus
TTCTTTATTTTTTTTTGATTCTATAGTTACCATATACCAAGTACTTCCTTTATTATTATACTGTATATTATTTGTAAATACACTATTATTTTTATTTCTATTTTATTATTTTTTGCTACTTAACTTACTGTTTTCTTAATGGAGCTTCCCAGCAAACACGATTGTACCTGTATAACTGGTGTGACAATAAACATTTTGAATCTTGAATCTTGAGTCTTGAATATTCTACTGTACATATGTCATATACTCATATTTTTTATATATATTTGTATGTATTGTTCATATTATATTTTTCATATTATGCTTGATTATATCCAATATGCAGCAAACATATTTACAAATATATGTTCCAAATATACTGTAAATGCTAACACATTTTTAAATGATTTATTTTATTTTATTTTATTTGTAAGGGGCCATGTACAACATATAAATATATAAATAAATATAGATCTACTTGTTGCCATTAGATATACCAGAGTCATAGTCTAGCTTAAACATGACATAATGTAATTATTATATACATGTACTGTACATGATTTTCTATATAAATTTATATTAGAGTTATTAACATATTATTGTATTATAAAGCTGCAATAGAAACACACCTGTCACCTGTTAACCCACCTGTTCCTCCAACGTATTGTGTCCTTCCGCCTCTTGGAGGGATCTACATTCCGTCTCTGTCTTCCTGGCGGAGGGATCCATTTATTCAACCTGGGGCGAAGAACTGTGAAAAAATAACACCGAAAATCACAACCGCTTTTCCACAATGTTGCCCCACCAAAGGACACAACTTTTGTACAGGTGAGCGAGATAAACATGTTTTTGTTCGACTTAACTTGAAGTATTTTGACATGTTTCGTGTTACAACCTGTTATTCTATTTTGAGTAAACAGGTAACAACAGGTGATGCTCTCCATCACCTGTTGGGGCGTGTTACAGCTCTTTATTGTCGTGCTATAAATAAGCATTATGTATTGTGTTGTTTTTCCAGGTTTTGACGAATGTAATGGAAAGCGAAAAACAAACTACAGAGAGAGAGACACCACCTCAGTACTGGAGAAGTTGCAAGTTGATAATTGACCCTGCTTTGACAAAAGGACTGTATAAAGTGTACCGTTATGATGGACAACAATTTAACATACAGGTGAGCAAATATCTGTTTATTGTCTGTGTTTCAGAAGATAACCGCCCAGCAACATATTTCCCCCACTATAATATAATATATAGCACCAAACAGGGAATGAAATTAGCACCTGCCAAATTTCAGGTCACCAGATTTTCCTTATATTAAGAAATATATTTTTATATATATATATATTTTAATATTATTAATGTATTTTATTATTTGTTTATATAATTTTTTTAATATAATTTTTTAAATATTATTTTTATATTTATTAATCATTTTTACAAAGCAATTCTAAAGCCTAAATTAAATATATGGTAACACTTCATTTTATAGGTCCACAAATTTCATGGTAATTTATTTATTTAGAAGAATACAAAATTAATTGATATGCTTTATTTACATTTACATGTCTGCTGGTAAATAAATGATAATTAGCAAATAACTTCTTTGATTTTTTTGGAATTACTGCCAAATTACCCCAATGTTTACCTCAAAATTGATCTAAAATGACTTTATTATAAACATTATTTAATAATTTTATTCCACTTTTTCCCCAATAGCCGGTAATTTATTTAATACATCTCCAGGAAAAGAATACAAAGTTAATTGATATGCTTTATTTTACATGTCTGCTGGTAAATAAATTATAATTAGCAAATAACTTCTTTGAAATTTCTTTAAAAACTCCCTGAATCAGTGTAGACAGTGTAGAGATTTGTGCTGATCAGAAGTGTCTTCTATTAGTTTTGGTATTGGAGGTAAATATTGGGATAATTTGCCAGTAATTCCAAAGAAATTTCAAATAGGTAACTTGCTAATTATCACCTAATTACCATGAAATTTGCGGACCTGTAAAATGAAGTGTTACCAAATATAGTCATGCATTAAGGTTACATGATATATTCCATAATTCTACCGTCTGGTACCACTGACTCGGTGTTTATAATTTTAAAGCGTTCCACCTAGATTTCAGAAGTGGCAGACAAAAAAAACGAGTGGCCGGTAAAAATGTTCAGTGACCTGCCACAGTGGCAGGTGAGGAAAAAGGTTAATTTCAGACTCTGGCGCCAATCAAGCATATGTTTTCCTGTTTATCATGGTGGGTGTTGTCTACCTCAACAGGTTGAGGACTTAGGTCTGTTTCCTGTGGAGACAGTCAGAGATCCCCGCGTCTGCCGCCTGTGGAGCAAAAGCAACAAGACTGACCTTTTGATTTCTAAATTTAAGGTAAAGTCACCTTAATAATAATAATAACAATACTGATAATGAATAATAATAATAATAATAACAGTTGTTGATGTCTTTTCAGGTTGATGAATGGTACGTTGGCCCTGTTCCTCCCAA
Source organism: Sebastiscus albofasciatus (assembly GCA_916701655.1). Classification (NCBI taxonomy): domain Eukaryota; kingdom Metazoa; phylum Chordata; class Actinopteri; order Perciformes; family Sebastidae; genus Sebastiscus; species Sebastiscus albofasciatus. The sequence goes on from CAKAOI010045680.1 coordinate 2,480, forward strand.
AGAAGTGACATTTTCCAGGTTGAACGACAATGTGAGGGAGGCGTTCTTGACTAATATGTGCAACAAATATGGCAGCGTCGAAGAAGTGGAAATATTTTACAATCCCAAGAACAAGAAGCATTTAGGGATCGCGAAGGTCGTCTTCGACACAGTGAGGGCTGCGAAAGACGCTGTCCAGCACCTCCATCAGACGTCAGTGATGGGAAATATTATTCATGTGGAAATTGATCCTAAAGGTAACACTGATTTTTAAGAAAACCTCATTTTTTTATGTACTGAAAGTAAAAAATCCTGTTGAATTTGTTGATTAATGTGCAAACTTCCTCAGGTGACAACAGGGCGCGATATCTCCAGCTCCTCTTACGTGGCCTTTATACTCCTTGGACGCTACCAGTGGTTAGCAATGAGCAAGCTATTCAAAGCTTAATCGACAGTTTGCTGGTAAATACTTTAAAGCTGCTTATAATGGGGAAATAATCATGTATTTATAAACCAGCTGTATTTGAAAGATAATATTTCTCAGCTGTTTTGTCTATATTATTCATCTCTTACAGGGCAGCGCTGCCTTGCAGCGACAGGGGAGTATCTCCAGCCCCATCAGCATCGCCACACCCCTCTCTCTTGACACAGCCTACTCCAGTATTTGGCAGGATACGCCTTGCAGCTTTGGGCTTACACCACATTCTCAGGGAACCCCCCGCACTCCTTGCCTGTCTGCGACTCCCCTCTCCCAGGACTCTTGCTACTCCAGTCTTCAGGCGACTCCAGTCCTCCAGGGCGAGCCCTCCACCTATAGTGTTCACAAACCTTTAAGACGAGAGCTCTGCCATCGTAAACCTGCGAGGTATCACAGGGGATCCGGCGAAGTCTCAGATGTCAGCCTGATTTTGAAGCATTGCCAACCACAGGCACCACACCCCCTCTCTTCTCAAATACCAACTAGCAGCCAGCAGCTTGCACTGTGGGGTCACAATGCACAATCATCTACTTACAATAATGCAGAACCTTCCTTTACCTCCCCGGGTCAGGAGTCCAGAGACGGGGTCACCGCTGACTCTAAGGCTTTACATCGGAACTGCAGCTCTTTCAGCATCCTGAGCATTAATTTCACGGCTGAGCGGCAGACAGCAGCATCCTCCCCACCTCATGACCATGCATGCATAACAGCACTATCTCCATCTGCTGGTAACTGTTCCTCTAGCAGCCCCCAGCCAGAGGTAGAGAGTTTGGACTCCCGCATTGAAAGTTTGCTGGTAAACAGCCAGAGTACTGACCCCTCGTACTTTGCTAGAAAGACTGTAGAGGCTGATGTGCTCTCTCAGGACAGCCCAACTTCACCTTACGTGGCTAATGCCTCCCCTTTCTCAGGTGACTCACTTGTTTGCACTCCGACTTTGTGTGACTTCACAACCAGCCACCAGCGCTCCTACAGTGACCACAAGGATGTCAGTCCGACATCGCTCATTGAAAACGAAGAGGATGAAACTACTCAAGCTGTTTTGTTTCTAACAAGGAACTCCCAGTCTCCATCTGATTTCACACATTTTGAAAGGAGGGCTCACGTAAACAGTGAAAAAGAGGCAGAAAGGTTCCGGTCGTTCTCATGTCCGAAGGTAATTCAGATCTCTACACACACATCTAGTTATTATGTTGGTGTAAAAGTATTTATGTTGTGCTGCGAGTCATTCAGATTCTTTTGTGTCTTACTCAGGAGCATCATGGAGCAAATGAGGATAAGGAGCACTCGAATAACAGACTGTTTTTGACACCCGCAAAACAGAACTCTCTTCCTCAGCCTCCATCCTTTTCTCTCAATAGCACAACTCAACTCCCTACCTCCATAGCTCCTCCCGGCATTAAATCTGGATGTTCCCATCCACCGGTCACCCCTTTCCCTTTCCCCATTCCTCCCTTTCCCCCATCTATTCCACCTCACCCACCTCGCCTGCCAAATGGCACCATCCCCATCCCACCTCCGGGTTGGATCCCACCTCCAGGCCATCACACCGGCATTCCTATTCCTCCTCCCCGTTTTCCACCTCCTCCGTCTATTCCTCCCCCACCAGCGTTTCTTGGACCCCCTCCGGCTTTGATAGTGCCGCCTTCTGTTCCACCCCCTGTGCACACGTACCCCTTACCCATGCAGCCTGTGGGCCCATTAGATAAGGGGAATCCTCCAAGTCATGGCAGTGCACCTTTACCATTCCTTCGACCACCATGGCCCGCTCCGCCTTTTCCCAGGTTTAACCGCTTTGTGCCACCACCAGACTACCAGCTTGTGCGGGAAAACCCTCATAAGCTCACAGTAGATAAAGTTTTAGAAGTAATCATAGATGAACTAAAGTCAATCATTAAGAAGGACATCACGCGTAGAATGATTGAAGGGGTCGCTTTCAAGGCATTTGAAGACTGGTGGGACTGTCAAGAGAAGAAAACAAAGGTAAGTTCTTTATTATCTCATAAATGGATGAAGAAAAAAATGTCTGTGTCCTTTTGAAGCCAGTAGGTTAATTGTAATTGTTGTTTTTATTCATAAGATACAAGTTCCTCCTTTGAAAAGTGGAGCAGGGAGTGTTGAAGAGAGGAACAAACAAATAAATCCCCGCAGTCACATCAGTGGCCAGGGCAAAAAACCTCCTCTGCCGTCCTTCAAGGTAAACTATCCAGCTTATATGAAACACACACACCAACATCTGACCTCTGAGCGATTTATAACTTCATTTAATATAACTTATTGTTATGCAGGTAAAAAGGAAAAGAGCCGATGATACTGCTACATCAGAAGAGATAGTAAATGTGTCGTGTTCCGCTCATGACAGCTCTGGTCAGTGCTTTTCATACAATTATTAAATGAACCCTCATTTACTTTATATATATTAACTCATTTGTCTATTCTAGACTGTAGCTTGATCAACTGTGTTGCTCTCTTTCCATGTAGATGTGAAACAGGGGGAAGACAAAGTGATATCTGCATCTGAGAGAGCCAAACGCAGACATGCAAGACCACATGCTCTCGACAGTGATGATGATGATGATGATGAAGGGAGAGAAGAAGATGGCACACTTCAAGATGAAGAGACAACATCAGATAAAGTGGAGGCTATCGTGCCAGTTGATGATGATCCTCAAATCCTGGTAAATACAGATTTTGCATGAAAAGTAATTACGTTGAATGAGAAGGACTGTATGATTTTACTGGTTCATAAAAGTTGTGGCCACCAGGGGGCATCGGTTTGAATGAAGTCCAGACAAGATTTACCTCTTTGGTATTTATTGAAATAGAGAAATAAAGGTGTGTGTGGTTCTGGAACAGAGATAAATGACAATAATTAGTATAATGTACATATATTTCAACACGTTTTAACATACATTACAGGTATACAGAGCAACACATACTTTTCGAGGTTATATCACATCAAAACAAATGAACATCTTCTACAGTATTTGTAAGCTACAGAATCCTTCCTTTATTCTTTATGGCATCAATTAGCTGTCAAACACCAGTATGCATCCGTCCAATATCAGCAATCTCACACAGAAATAAACTTTGCCTACATTGTGCAGAGGACAGCAAACTCATAAATTGCCTAATTAAGGCACTTAAGGCTTGTAAAGCAACACCGACATTAATATACATCGTTGGTATACATTAATAACATGCACGGACAGAATACGGGCAATAATAATAATTTTGGAGGCTATTATGCTTGAGATTTCACAAACAACAATGAACGAGCAGCAATATATATCGGACTAGATTGCTGTGAAAACGAACACAATGTAAACATTATCATGAGATAAAACTAACAACAAACATCAGGTTTACTTACTAGTTGTTTGCACGCACACAGTCTTGAAAAAGGAAACCCAGAACGGAGCACAGAAAACACTATTTAACCTTTTTAATACACAATCTCGTTACAAACACTGCAGTCTTTTCACGCTGGCACTCTTCTCCCAAACCTTTTCACAAAACTCAATGACGGCCGTCTTTTTCCGTGAGTGAATATTGTTTGTCCTCTTCCGCGAGCAGGTTAGTGCTGTTCCTGCGTGGCTGCTTCTCAGACAGGAGTCTTCCTTCGTCACAGTAATAGTGAAATTACAAAAAAAAAAAATAGTTCGGAGCCAGTACTTTGTTTTCAGTTTTTATTAAAAATCTTTCCTTTCAAATTCATTAAATGTTGTCTTGAAATAAAAGTCTTACATATACTGTATTTCTATAAGCAGCTCTCAATCAGCTGTGATTGGTTACAAAAAGTTGAAAATGGTTATACAACTTTCCAGAATCTATACAAAGTATTAATGTGATAAACTGTCTATAAATTGAAAGTATGACATTTCTTAAGACTGCATAATATAACTTGTGCTCTAATTAGTGTGACAGAGATGATCGTGGTGATGATGATGACAGTAATCATCCTGAGGAAGAAAAGGAGTTGGTACAAAAACACACAGAGGATGACGATGCTGTCATCTTCCAAACTAGTGATGGAGTGCAGTGCTTAGATAGCGGTACGTTAAAAGGTCATACATACAACATTGAACACTTGTGAATCATCACATACCTATGAGTAAATATTTTTGTTTCTTTTTTTTCCGATTATAGAGACTTTTTCCGGGAGCAGCTCCTCAGAGGAAAGCGAGTACTCGTCAGACTTCGACTCCTCTGACTCCTCGTTCTCCTCAGAGAGCTTTGAGGACTCGTCCTACTCTGACCTCAGTCCGGAAGATGAAGACATGGAGGAGGATGACGGCAGGAGTGACGAGTGTATAGTCATATCGTCAGATGAAGAGTCCATGGAGCTCGAGTCCCCCGTCACCCCCTCAGCCCCGCTAACCCCCGGTGCTCAGCTGGAGCTGGACTTGCAGGACTGGTCAGACTCATTTCATAGGGAGGAAACCGAAGAGAACCAGTACACGTTCTGTCAACAAGACACCTGTGACTTGGATGTCATGATGGAGCTCCAAACCAGCGAACCCCAGAACCATCTACGGCCCCTGTCACCTATAGGACTTCCAGGTTATATGTCCAGCATGCTATATAGCAGTAGATGGAAATAGTTTATAGCATTAGGACAGTTCAAATAATGTTTGCTGTCAGACGAAAGTTGCATGCTGAATTGATATTTTTTTGTTATTTATCCATGTAGCAGCAGAGCCGCACCTTGATGTAGAGATGGAGATGGAGAGCCCTGACTGGATGGAGGAGTCACTTGGGAACGTAGAAAACCTGAGGCCTCTCACTCCCACTGGCTGCTTGCTGGACAGTGACCCTGACCTTCTGATAAGAAGCAAACCCGCATCTCCAGCTGTGGAGGAGGTGGAACGACCACAAACACCAGGCAAGGGGATTGTGGCTGAACTGGAGAGTGAAGACTCTGCCCATGAAGTCCTCTCCCTCTCTCCAACAGGCACCGAGCTTGTTCTAGCTCCCTCTTATCCCCCGTCCTCGTACCCATCATACCAGGATATGCCCAAAACTCCTGGTAGAGAGGATAGACGTGGATGGACTCAGTACAACTCTGGGAGAGCTCCAGCAACACCAGGCAGAGAGACGACCATGTCAGAAGGTAGCACAGTGATGTGCCCGACTCTTAGCAGCCCACCTCCTGTGCCGTGCCTGTCTAGCGCTCCATATATCACAGCCCCAAAGACTCCTGGAAGAGACATCATCCTACCTCGAAGAGCCATAGTACACAGGAGGAAAACGCAAACGGTGACGACCTTACAGCCCCTGTTATATGATTCTCTCGGAGGCTCCCCCATCTCAGTGTCCTCTTCATGCAGCCTCTCTGAGTCTTCATCTGAGGGCATGTGGATCAGTTCAGGTGTGAGAATGAAGCCGTTGCAGGGACTGGAGAATATGCCCGGGCTTCTGGATGAGGAGAATAGGAGAGAGACAGAGAAATCCTTATTAAGGAGAAAACAGTGGAGGAGATTAAAGAGGAGATGGAGAAACCGTCATAGGCGGAGATCACTTAAAAGAATCAATGGTTCTCTCTCCTCTCACAGTCATCCTCGCGGGTGGCGTTCACTCTGTGAGGAGAGGAGGATACTTCATAGTGTTTGGAAGGAGGGCCTGGATGAAGAAGATGCAAGGCTGCTGCAGAGTACATATGACAGGCTGCAAGCACGGGATAATGGCATTGGGTGGATCAGTGACACCCTGTGGATACCTCACCCTCATATCCTTTTTTAACAGAGTTAAATGTTGAAATTAAATTAAATCAAAGTGAGTTTCCAGTAAGTGAACTCAGTAACTGATAATGTATGAATAGAGAGGCAAAGTCCCTCCCCTTCCGGTGGAAAAACTGTGTACGGTAGTTCGCTGAGCGGTTTCACACAAAACTAAATGATACTACAACACACCTTCGACAAACAATGACTTTGTTGACTGAAAATTATGTTTTAAACTGACAAACATCATGTGTAAAAAATGATTTGTCTCACCGTTTACTACTGTTTATATTTTTTTCTGAAATAAGGTCCCATGGTGGTCCACCAGAAGGGGCGAGACTTAGCCTCTCTATTGTGATTATCTTCAAGGTTGTACTGTACCATGCACAAATGACTGAGATTAATTCCATAATGTTACGTATGTTATATTTAAATACTAATATTTTTAAAAGAAGTCAAAACCCTAACAATTAAAGGGATTGTTTGTAACTTCTTACACGTATAAATCACCCGGGTCGGTGTCCCATGTGCGCTCGCATATGTGTGCTTGCGTGTGGCTACGCTGTTCAGACTCAGACTCAAACACAAACTATGCAGAAGCACCAAAACCGCAGTTATATCTAGTGAAACCCATCTTGCAAAACAGCGCTGGCCGCGGTCGGAGGACGCGGTCGGAGGACGCGGTCGGACAGATTACACGGCTTTGTTGAGTACTCGATTCTGATTGGTCAATCACAACGCTCTACGGTCTGTTATTTCTTTATATGCTGTTCGTTGCTATGTATAACAGACCGTTGCTATGGGCGCAGCTCTGCTGTTGGACTCTGGCAAATTGTTTTTGTGTCAAATTATTAATTTCCTTAAGGAAGTAGCCGTGTAATAAGTGGGACAATGTACAGCTAGCGGATCATTGTTGTGAAATAAACCCTGACAGGGCGATGCGGCACCCCGACCAGCTCGCTGTACATTATCACTTACGTATTTGCTTGATACACAGTATTATAAATCATATTCTGGGCTTGACGTCCTTAACTGCTGCTCACTGACTAAAGTCCTCACAGAGAAGAGTGAGGAACACAAATCCTGGCAGCCAAATCACAGGACCGGCTCTGCTCGCTGCGAAGGATTCTACAAAATCAGCAGGAAAGATAAATTGAAATACCTCAACAACACAAAGCTGGCCACTGAGCTTCCGTCTACAAGTACTCAGGTATTAACGAGGGGAAATTGTAATGATCTCAGTGCCCAGTTTATTCCATCCAGTGCTTAATGTCAACATATGTTTCAGCAGGGAACGTGCATCCCAGCCCAGCAACCGACCTCACTGCGTGCTGGATCTGACTTCAGGTCTGAACAGCGTCGCCTGCTGTCCTCTTTCAGCTGTGATAGTGACCTGGTCAAGTTCAACCAGCTGAAGGTAAGCAAATTATTAGTAAAGATCATAAACTAAATAAAGATGGACGACATGACAGCTCCCCAAAAGTGAAGCCAAAACATTTTGATCGCCCCCTGGTGGCTGGCTGCAGTATAGGTTATAAAGCCCGCCTCCTCCATGTAAGTGGATGGGACATGGACCAAACTAAAAAGTCAAAGTACACGTCAAATACATTTTTCCCAAAGATGGTTTCTATCAATTAAGGTAGAAAGGGGTTGAGACGTCATGATTGGCAGCTGTGAGTCTCTCTCACTGACAAGCTGCGGCCGTGCCCAGCCGGAGATTGGTTTGGGCAGGTGACCTCAATACTGCGGCTCCACCGCCTGATCACTACTGCGCATACTCTAGCTCCAAATGACGTCAAAATCTCAAGATGGCAGCTTTCGTATCTGGGTTATTTTGGCTTCACTTCTTTCACTTCTGTACAGTGGGAGGAAGTTGAGACGTGTCGTCCCTCTTTATATACAGTCTTTGGTAAAGATAAGTACACTCAACTGTAAAACCCTGACTTCAATTTGAAAGATGTTCAAACAATTTGATATGAATTTGTTGTCTGCTGCTAACACTCCTAAACTGCCTACGTGAGTTGTCTGAATAGAACAAAAACAACTGCACATCCCCACATGCTTATATGGGCAAAGAACAGTTGTGTGAGCAAGGTCATATGAATACCACTAACTAGGGTCAATCTACCCAAATCACAAAAATAGCCCTGGTGGTATCTAGCCATTCAGATCGTTTTCATTTTTCTGCTGAGATGGCTGCTACCACACCAATAGTGGTGAATGTGATCTGTTTATTTTGCTCAAAACACTGAAAAGGCTACATGTGAGACATTTAAAAAGCTCAACAGTAACCTGTCTGTCCAGATGCACAGACCTTGTCAGAGTTTTCTACCCGAGGACGAACACAGTAATTTGAATGATTACCTGGAAGGAGTAAACTGTCATGTCTGTGTCTGCAGCAGTTGGGAGCCTGTGTTAACAAATGTCTCATTTTGTCATGATGTATATCAGTTCCGAAAGAAGAGGATTCGTTTCAGCCCGAGTCATATTCATGAGTGGGGCCTGTTTGCGATGGAGCCGATAGCAGCAGATGAGATGGTGATTGAGTACGTGGGCCAAATCATCAGACAGGTAAGACAAACTCAAACTAATGACAAGACTTGGAAATATATTCATAATGCACCAACACTTGGTAACAAATGTCTCTGACGAGCTTTTAAACAAGCCACTTTTCCCCTGTTTGTTTTCTCTGAATTGGCCCAGTGGCCCACTGGGACCCACTGGTTACTCTGGGTAATTTCCAGGAGTGTGAGTCGGGTGACAGAGTGATAAACAACACTCACATGATGAATAGGCACATCTGTTTTCTTTCTTCTTAGGTCATCGCTGACATGAGGGAGCAGAGATACGAGGAGGAGGGCATTGGAAGCAGCTATTTGTTCCGGGTTGATCAGGACACCATCATCGATGCTACTAAATGTGGGAATTTAGCCAGGTTCATCAACCACAGCTGCAATGTGAGTAGTGGTTAAAAGGTTGATTCTAAATAAGATCAAGATTTTTTTAATAGGATCCTTAATGCAACATAACTTTTTTTTGTCTTGCAGCCAAACTGTTATGCAAAGATCATCACTGTGGAGTCCCAGAAGAAGATAGTGATATACTCCCGGCAGCCGATAAGCATCGATGAAGAGATCACATACGACTACAAGTTTCCCATCGAGGAGACAAAGATTCCTTGCTTGTGTGGAGCAGATAGCTGCCGGGGCTCCTTGAACTAAGCTGATTATGTTAAGATCCAAAGTTGCCTGAGGTACTGCACTATATAAACACAGACCCTGAAGATGTGCCAACAGCAGAGAGAAAAACACACACAGAACTAAAATACAATTACATCAAATAAAAACCCCACCCTAATCTAACAACAGAAGCTGCTAAGACTGTTTACATACACATTATAAGTAAATATTACAAATAAATATGTACCTGTATACAATGCACCTGCACGCATGAGCAAGCATATAGACATTGTACATTAATATGGCAAAGAATAAATTAATTGCACAGACGGAGTAAGCAGTTAAGACAGTTGGACAATTGGCTTCCCGGGAAAATGCATCAAAGTCTCTGAAGGAAAGAGTGCAAAAGCTTCAACATCCTCCAGAATATGTCTGATTTATGATTGAGGTTATGAGTCAGTTTCTCCAAAGGGAGGAGAGCTGTGATCTGTGATATCCACATGTTGACCGTTGGGACCTGCGGAGCAAACCATCGCAGCAAGATACACTTTTTTGGCAAAAGTAAAAGTGTTAATGAAGATTTAATGACTGTATCAAAAAGATCATTAGTGGTGTGCTTCAACAGGTAAAATGAAGGAGACATTGTGAATTGCTTACCGGTAACCTGCTGGATCACAGAATTAACCTCTTTCCACAAGGTTTGGATGCGATCACATGACCAAAACAAATGGATAAATGTACCTTTTTGTATCTTATATTTAAAACAAAGGAACTTTTTCTGGAGGCAAATAGGTGGAAAAATGTATGAACACATGGCAACCACCGTTTCTCACATTGCAATTGTCCCACATGGAGGGAAAAATGGGCACTTCAACCGTCACTTGAAGGGTTATATGAGATGTCTGCTGACTTTATTGTCCAAATGATAACAAAAGTGTATAGTTAAATGTTTTCATTTATGAGAGCTTAAATGGTGTTTTGCTTGAGTCAAGCTTGTATCACTAATATTGGTTGTCTTGTTAACATTTTATAAAAAGAAAGCGCTGCATTATGATGAAGTTGTGATGAACTCTTCCTGATAACTGATATAAACTCATAAGATGATCTTTCATGGACATCAGGAGAGATTATAATGAAGTACTTTTCAACATAAAATAAATATGACATTGTAATAAAACATGCAAGTCACAAAAAGATCAAAGAATAACAAGTTTAATAAACATGATTTGTGCAATTTTATTGTATATCTCACAATATTATAGCATTGATGCACATTATTAGTATACAACTTAAAAGATAAACAGGACCCTCAACAGAAAGTGTCTTTTCATAGTTAATTGATAACAATTCGGACTATTCATAACTATAAAGCAATTATAACACTTGGATCACATGTTCTTTGAAACTCCACTTGGTGTCAGGATGGTCAGGTTTCCTCTACTATCCTGTTCTGCTTCGATGGCTTCAAAAAGAGACTTGAAGTTTCCTGCACCGAAGCCCTGTGGATAAATCATGTCTTTAAGTTACTGATTTTGCAGCAAAGTCAGTCCTATCCCCGAGCCCAGATGTTATGTTGAGATATAGAATAATGTGCTGTATGTTTCCCTCTTCCCTGTGAAAGTTGTCATCTATGCAGTGGCGCCCTCACCTGGTGGTTATTTCTCTGAATGACTTCCAAGAACACAGTGGGGCGATCCTGAACTGGCTTGGTGAAGACCTGAAGTAAATAGCCCTTGTCGTCGTAGTCCACCAAGATCTTCAGCTCCTGGATATGAGTAAGATCACAAGATAACATTTGTCATTTATAATGAACTTCTCCATTTGGTTGTGGTGAGGCTGAATCGTTGACTCTGTATGTTATCTTTTTGTCTACTCATACAGCAAATTATGTTCTCAGACTAAAAGTTGTACAGTAGCTACTAGATATGGACACAAATATAGTCATTGCTTTGACCAAACATAATAACATGAGGTTCATAGATGCATCAGACCTTGTTAATATATGATCTTAGTTCTGACCTGCAGAACATCGAGATCCTCTGAGATTTTGACCTTTGAGGTCTTCAAGTTCTCCCTCAGCTGGTCGAAGTAGGTGTCTGGCACAGTCATGAACTCCATCCCACGCTCCTTTAGGTTACGAATCTGCAAACATGGGATTCATCGGAGATTTATTGTTGCTGCTTTTCGGATGAATCCACATACAAAGCTAAAGAGTTTTGTAGACTTACTGCAGTGATGATATCTGATGTGTTCATGGCTATATGCTGCACTCCTGGGCCCCCATAGTACTCCACATACTCCTGTGAGTGAAAATGTAAGGAAAGGATACCTGTTACATTATTGTGCAAGTAAATTGTTTGTAATCCACGTATGAAAGTGTGAAGAACATACCTGGATTTGAGACTTTCTCTTCCCCATGGCAGGCTCGTTGATAGGCATCTTCACGGTCTCCTCGTAGTTTGCCACAACAATGGAGCGCAGGGAACTGAACTCTGTCTGAACCTGCTTGTCATCCACTGACCAGAAGCGGTGAAAGAGAAGGTTTCTTTGATACCTGTTAGATCGAGAGCCACAGTGGCGTAAGTTCAAACATCATATGGTGGGTCAAACAGTCCTGAAGTGCCACTTGTAGTGTTAACATACCCTATGTTGAATCATTTTACATGTTTAGTGTTTGTGTTTTTCCTGCATAGCCAGCACAAGTTATAGTTTAATTGTTTACGTGCAGAGAACTGCTGCTAAACATGAATGAGTGACTTTTTGGAGTTATGCCGGTTCAATGAGGCTTTTCACATCTAAAAACCTCCAGCCTGGTTTACACCTTCTTTCCAGTATCAACCAATGAGCTCGCTTTGAACTGCCTTTCCCCACCTTTTCATGCCTTTATGATGGGGTCAAAACAAGATCCAGATGTGGGGAAACTACTGGAAGCCCTCTTAAGAAAATGCAAAGTCATGCTGATCACTGACTCGTGCCAGAAAAACAACAGGGTTATGCAAGAATCAGACATGCTTTGACTCCTCCTCTCATCCACCCCTCTGAAGAGCAGATGTGTTATGTTTCACACTGCATGCTTTCAAACTCTCTACAAGAAATAGCTAAGTTCATTACCAGTCCACCACTGGGATCATATCAGCTTCCGGTTGGTTTCCCACAACGTGATCAATGAAGTTCAGTTTTCCACTTGGTCTGTGTGGAAGAATGGAAGCAAAAGCATACAAACATTGTAGTACATTTGCTGCTATTCTGATTTTATCGTCTTATAAGCTTTATAATGACTTATGTACACTCACAGTTTGGCTAATAAAGGGTCCTTGAACAGAGGGGGTTGGAAGCCTGGCAGAAACAACCCACTGTATCCGGTCCTCTCCACAAACGTGTGTGTGGTGTCACCATACTGCAGCAAACAAAAGCAAGTATACTATTCTGCCTTTTTTTTTAGGACATTTTCAACTTGGTGACTAAATACTCAATGTAAATTCATGCTTAATGACTTGTCTTACCGTTTGAAGCATGGCCAACCTGACTTTACCATACTTGTCCTCCAGGGTGCAGGGCTCCTTTACAATAACTGCGCCTCGCTCTCTGGCTTTCTGTGAACGAGGATAAATGGTAAGCGAAAATATGAATGTGATAGCATTCATTAACAGCAATTAAATTTAAGTTCAAAAGCTTAGAGAAATAGCTGAGAATGCACGTTGAAATGAAAACCTGTAGCATTACCTCCACAAGGAAGTCACAGTCCTGCACTGTAAAGGCAACATCCTTCACTCCATCCCCATGTTTGACTAAATGATCTCCCATCTCTGACAAAAGATGAGGAAAAAGTCTTTAGCCACAAAGAGTCAACCATTCTGTTAATGGTATTGTGCATCTTCAGTGTCTAAAAATATGATTTAAATGCATTTTTGTATGTTTTATTAACTGACTTTTGCCAAATATATAGGGATGACTGGCAAACAATAATAGATCTGTGATGTACTCTAGTCTTGTGCACACTAAAATGGATTATTTGGAGTTAATTTGACAAAAGCAAGTCAGGATATATCAGGAAATGTTTTGCATAATTCTTTCTTGTTTTGTTGTTTTTACTGATAATAAGGGTATAATTATGGGAGCCAACAGGCCGTTTTAAGATATCAAAATGTATTTTGAAAGGATAAATAAAATAGTGAGGAATAAAATCATGACATAGTAAGTACAATTAATGAAAATCCAGTGTTTTATTTCCTAAAATATGTGCAATAATCAAATAGAGTGATCTGTATTGTGACAACTCTTTTTTCTGTCTCAAACAAATGTGTTTTATATTCCTGGAAATTGTAACATCTTACAGATGATTTTCCTTGTGAATGCCAGATACGTTGTTGAAGAAACAATCCCTATAGAACTTAAACATTATAGCCATATGTAGATATTATTAACCCTCCTGTTACCTTCAAATTGACTAACATCTTTTATCCTTGGGGTCAATTTGACCTCAGCAATTTAAACCTCCAGAAAATGATTAGAATTAAAATTGTAACCCTACCTAAATAGCCCTTTAAATAAAATCAATATCTTCACCCCTCCCCCATGTCGTGTGAACTATCAGTGGTTCTCACACTACTGGTTATGTTAGGTTAGGGCCCTAAAGCTTTTTGAAGATTATAAAGTTGCATGTTATAGTGACCTCAATATCATCCAAAACAAATGTGTGTAAAATGTTGATATTTCCTATATGTTTTATACAGCTAAAACAGCCTGGGGTCAAATTGACCCCAAAGAACACCGATGCGTACAGCATGTGTACAGGACATTGAAAACATATCATCATTTTAATTTCATGTTTACCCAGTTGTCCCCATTAAATTAGGAAAAGTCATTAAATATGAAGCAAAAAAAATGATGTCAATCATTTAGAGACGTTAAACATTGAATGGGGTCAAATTGACCCCAAAAATAATAAGAGGGTTAATAATGACATTTTCCACAAACATAAATAACTACTTCAGCTATGCCCACATTAATAACTCAGCTCCTGATCAGTGCTGTACCTTTGTTTCCAGGATTGAGGGCAGATGAGAACACATAAACGATCTGCGAGATACAAAGTGAAAACATTAACTCCTCCTTCCTCTCTCATTTGATTTACAATGTACAAAGTTACCAGTTGAGTCCAATATAGCTATTTATTGAAAGCTAGTGTTTCAATCCACCTTACTCAAGAAAACTATACATTACAGTTGTGTAATTCTACTAAAGTCAAACACCTGCACAGAACAGTGTTTGTCATTTTTGTTCAGTTGCACTAGTCAACATCTTGTTGTCCCCAGTGTTGATCTCAAGGATGATGTGTGCTGTACCTTCAGGCACTAAAGATCCTTTACCTTGTCTTGTTTGACTGCATGGGACACCACTTCACGACTGCCTGTCTCCAAACCCTGGTAAGCAAAAGGTTCAAATCCCAGCTTGTTGCAGTAATATGATGCAGCCTGTTGAAGACAGCAATTTTTACTCAACAGAAAATCACATGTAAATGTAACAGTGAACTGAAATCAGGCATGATTGCAACAGGTTGGCTTTAAACTTTCTGATAGTGCCATCTCCTGGTGGCTAGTGAGGCTTGACTCAGTTTGTGCTGCGGGAAATTTAGTATGTGTTCTGGGGGATGCTTCATCCCCTCCACCCCTCAGGAGAACCAATAACCTCGCTGAGTGTATAGTCTACCCCTCAATCTGTGTGAAAACTTGGTCAGAAAAAAAATAATGAATGTGTCCAAAAATCTTATGAGTTAACATACCTGTTTTGCATTTCCAACCCAGAAGGTCAGATGATCAAAGCAGAGGAACCTGCCCTGCTCATGCTGGGGACAAGAACAAATATTTATTTTTTTTGTGTTGTATGCGCATACAGAGCCCCTGAGGGGACATGGAGGAGAAATTCAAATAGATGGTATAAGTAAAAGCCTCTGTTCAGCATTAGGTTACATACCTTTTCACCTTTATCTGTGTATGTTGTCTGTAATCAGAAAAGCACATCATAGCGTATTTATATAACAAAGGAAAAAGAACAACCATGCTGAAGTACACTGACAGATGCTATTTCCAAATACAAGGTGTCTTTATCGCAGGTAATAATAGAAAGAAGCCATCTGAAATTATTCAACAGTGAAAGGTAACTCACCATCTTGCTCCCGGTGACCTGACTGTCAGAATGAAATCAACAATGAACCTCTGAATTTAAAAGCTGAGAGGGAAGTTTCTAAATCCACACCCACCGGTGAGGAGGAGGAGGGAGAGTGTTGATGCTCGGTGCACTTTTGCTGTTACACAATGATGACCTAGGTAAACAAGTCAACATACCTCAGGTCTGTTCACCTATAGACTTCATTATCACTTAATTCATTGTCAGTTTGATGCTATCGACTTTGCTTACAATAGATGTCGTATCAAGAAATGTAACTGCTTAGAAACTTGGAGTACATTTTCTGTTTTGCAAATTTAATGGCTTCCCTGTTTCATACTGCATCGTTAATACCAAACAATAATTTTTTCTGCAAAGAAGATATATGAAGAATTGGTTTGTCCACACAGATATAGTATCCCAGCTGACCATATGTTAGTGGTTAGGGCCGAGAGGCGGCTCACTCATGCAGGACTCTCATTGGCTCACAGGGGTTGAGCTCAGTGAACACTTGAAAATGCCCCCATCCGACTGATCCAGCACCGCATATGGTATTACAATAATTGTGATTATTTCAGTTGAAGAGTTACAGAAAAGGATGCAAAGCTACTTTATGCTACCTTTGTAAAAATATGGTACATCTAAAATCCATTCGTAGTGGTTGTACTCTGTTTTGGGGACATTATAGGTTGAATTTATGGGATTCAGCTGGTGCCAAAGTCCCGCTGACGGGTTTAATTTGTGCACATTGTTGCAGATTGCAACCAACTGAGTACCCCTTCGCTCACTCCTCCCTTTCCAAGACTTTGGTAATGGGGGCCACCGAGTGCAAAACCATGGTAACGCTGCTCGCCTCGCTCAGAGGTCATCCTTACCATAATAACACTACTTTAGGAGCAACGGAAGTCAGACGGTGGCTGGCGATACCACGGTATTGCCCTCGGCTGCTCATGTTTCACAACTGTGTCAGAGACGGTGGCCTTCAGGTAATGTAAAAACGTGAAAGTCCCTCTCTAGAGCCAGTGTTTGGTTTGGCTGTTCTTGGCTACTCTAGAAATATGGTGGAGCAACGTGGCGGACTCTGTGAAGAGGACCCGCTCCCTATGTAGATATACAGGTCTCATTCTAAGCTAACGAAAACACAGCGATTCTTAGTTTCAGGTGATTATACACTAATAAAAACATATTTATGAATATTATATTCCATTTCTGCTAATAAATCCCCCGAAATGTTACATGCTGTTCCTTTAAAAGCAACAGTGCAGCATCTGAAAAATGCACAGAATCAGACTATATCAATTTATTACACTGTATACGTTATGACGTAAGAGAACAAAAGACAATAAGAAAAGATATGTTGAATTTTATCTTGAAAACGAGACCATACCATTGTACAGAAGGTGCATCAAATAAATATACAATTACAGCTTCTAGTTGCAGTATTATATAGCAGTCCTCAGTGTGAAGAGCAGACTTCAGAGCTGCTCGGAAAGGCACCACTGCAACAACAACCACAATCCAAATCTCCACATCAATCCCAACACCAGCAACTCCTGCAACAATGATTACCCCTAAATCAATGAAGCACGCAAGGACAGACCATTCACCAATCACCTCTGCCCTAAACTTTAACTTTATGGTCCAACGAAACAATCAGAACAACCTTGAATCTACCTGAGTTAAGCTGCACTGAATGAGCACCTCTATATGGTAACCCCCCTGTACGACAGACACAGAGCTAAGAAACACCCCTAACTTGCACACTAGGATTACAGTGTTTCTCAATCGCTTTGGCTCATTTTTCGAAACAGTCTTAACTTTCTCTAAACTGTAAGTGCAATTGTCACAACTGTTTGATGGGACATCACAACTCTATTGCATGTGTGCAAAAGGTAGTAACTCACCCAAAACACTTCATTCATGCTCCAAAACCTAGTTAGTTAGAATGTAGAAATACATGTAGTTAATACATACATGTATTTCTGACAGATTTTGATAGTTGAATGGATCATTTTGCATGTGATGGCGCAAACAAGAATGTTTAGAAGTTGTGAACAGTTTTAACAATTTCAGTCAACTCATCAGTTTTAATCAACAAGGCAAATAGTAGACTTAATCTTTTGCACACACGTCAAAACTCGTTTTATTTGCTTGAATGTATATTCAAAGAAATTTAAATCTGTTGTGAACAACACATTAACTGTTCAGAGACTTGAGGAAAAAAAAAAATTCAAGAATTGAGCCAAAGTGAATGAGAAAACCTGTAACGTAGGGGTCTTTGGGGGATTGACTCGCTTTTGGAGCCAGCCTCGAGTGGCCATTTGATGAACTGCAGTTTTTGGCAATTCCGTGTTGGCTTCATTTTTCAGCACCGGAGGTTGCCACTTGTAATCATCTCAGCTTTCGTTCTTCCCAAGTGCATCTTCTTCACAACATTTGAGTCTTGAAACAAAGCTCCATTGAGCTTAACAAGACAGTCGGTGCTGCTGCAGCTGTATGGTACACATACGAGGCTTCACTTGCCGCAATTTTGTAATTTTCCGCATTAGATGTCACAAAGATTATACTGATATTGCTTGCACCTTTAGCTTTTTCCATCTCATTGTTTGTTGTGAGGTTTATCCATATTTGCGCATCATACCAAATAAACACTGGACATACATGCCTGTGATTGGATGACAGGTGGTGACGTGATGAGCTCATGATCTGCTACTGCTCTTGTATCAGAGCTGGGATCTGAGTGCCATGTGCTGATCAGAGCGGCAGTAGAAAGTAGTTTGTTGTTCGCTAACAAGTATATTTATTTTTTAACAAAGAGGTTTCAAACTGGCCAAACAGGCCTACTGTTGGATCGTGTCCTTTTACGAGCTGTAAGCCACGAGAAAGAGAAAAAAAGTTCTAACAGTGCTTTTACAGGCAGACATGCGGGTCACGAATGTCCTTAATTCTCACCCTTAGCAAGTGTCTTTTAATAAAACACAGTATTTTGTTGGCACAATTTGACCTTTATCTAGGCTAAACACGTTTACTGTCTATGTTTACTGTAAACAGAGAGTAGAAGTTGAATCAAACAACTGTTTTAACCAAAAGGTTAAAGGGAGTCAGTGTATTAGTTACGGTAAAGGGCCTTTCACACAGAATGCGACAACGGCACTGCATGCGCTCTGAAACTCATTATTTCCATCAGCGTGCGCCGTGCCATGACGGCTTTTCACCACCATAATGATGATTCAGCACAGTCTTTCACCCATGGACCCAAGCCCTCTCAGTTTCTTTTTTTTTCTTTGCTCCTCTAATTGACATTGTCCTCACGCTCATTTTTGGAGCTGGAGTTAGATCACATTTATTACTGACTCTGTTGCCCCTGAGTCAACCTTTTGGTCTGTGACTTGTAGTGTGATGTGCTTGTGAGTACATTTCATTGGTGAGTCTGTCTTTTTTGTCATTGTTGTTTTTCTGTTTTCCTTCTAATTTCTCAATAGCTTCTTGTATTAACTGACAAATGTCTGTGTTTGTGTCACAGTTAAAATGTCCAATCTTCGTCCTTGCCGTTCCCTCTGCCTCCTCCTCCTCGCCCGTAATTCTGTCCCCTGCCACAGCCCTGGGTGTGACTAAGTCCTTGGTACATGATCTTCACTTGACTGTATCATCAGCTGCACCAAAGATTTATCAGGCTAGCAGGACACAGTTTTCAGGATGATTTACTGATTTCAAATGCAGGCTAAAAGAATGGCTTTTTACTCTGAAGCATGTGAGGGCTTTAGTTTACTAAAAGTTCTAATTTACCCTCAACAAATCATACGATTGAGCTAAAAATCCTCACTATAGTAAATCACATAATCTGAGTTTGACATTTGTTATTGTTTTTTTTTTTTAATTGGTCCAATCTACTAGGTAGTCCCTTCATGATTATGTGTGAGTCAGCTTAAAGATTTGATCATGGAGCCGTGTGGAAAAGGCAATATCTCCAAACACAAACATATTTACGTCTCAACATCTAGCAAATCAATATATAGTCTAAAAATAAATTGAAACTTGAAGAGAAACTGAATCGTAAAGTATTGCTAGTAGCCTTTTCTTGAAACATATCTAGTCAAGTCTGCCATAGTAAACATGTTGAAGAGCTTTACTAGAGTAATACATATTTGTTAGTTGCGTGTTACAGCTCCACATTCCAGTAACAGCTCACTAATGAGAATTTCGAGCCCTCCCCTCAGCGCTCCCAAAGCGACTGTCCCTGAAGATCTTTGTTTTTCATGCTGTCACCAGGAGGTTCGCTGTTGTCATGGGATGCAACTACACACACACGCAGACAGAGGAACACAATGTGCTGGATTAAATCATATCAGCTGCTTTACATAACTGTAGCTATTTAATTTAATGATGTGACATGGGAGGTGTTGTTTGTTTGTAATTGAAGTGCCATTGGAGAGAGTTGCAGTTACATTTAAGTACGGCTTTATCAGAGCAGAAGCAGTTTTTTTTTCTGGCTTTTGCTTGTCTCATCTACTCTGATTTTTGACAGATTTGATATTTGAACTGGTTTAAGTTGCATTGCTGGTGTCTCACCACAATGTTTTAAACGTTATGTCATACATCATGTTGCATTACACTAGATTGTATAGGCCTAAATCCCCTGGTATTCAGTCTCTCTAAGGACAAACACCTCAGTGAATCAGGTCCTTCCCACGGCAGCACTCCCCACATAATTGTAGTAGCTCAGTCCAACGGAGCAAAACCGCTGTCAAGACAAGAACTGAAAATGAGCGCATTATCATCTGAAAAAAATCCACAAATACTGGTGAATGGTGAACAACAGCAGGGCGAAGGGCAGATCTCCTCTATCGGTCTGGATGATTTGGAGGATGGCGTCGCTGCAGAGAAGGAGACACAAGCAAAGGTGCAGTCTGTTTTCCAACAGGTGCGTAACCAGATCAGATCACAAGTGGGTATGAAGGCCCCGAAGAGCAGCATACTGGAGCTGGTGCAAAGAGTCAAAGACAGAGAAACGGAGATTGCGCAGGTGAACGGTGAACCTGAGGGCAAGGATGTCAGCAGTGAGGAGAAGAAACCAGCAGAGATGCTGACGGATGAGAGCAAAGATGAGATGGATCTAAAGGAAGAGGAGCTGTGTGCAATTTTTGAGAAAAAGCTGGAGGCTAGTGAAAAGGCATTAAAGGATGAATTTGAAGTGCAGATTTCTCAGGTGCGTAAAGAAATGCAGGCGTACACTGACAAGGCTCTGAAAGACTTGGAGTGTAAGATGCCGAGCTGGCAGTCCCACAATCTACAACATCCCAAAGAGCAGCAAGAGAGCAAAGGTCCAAACAAGATACAGAAGCCTACAGCTGCTCCTTCTCTGGTGTCCAGAAGAGGAAGAGTCCTGACTCGGACCATGACCACCATCATCCCTAAGACCTGTGCCCCCGTCATCATTGGCCCGCGAGCCAAATCAGAGACACTGAGCTCCTCGAAGGGTGCGAGCTCTCGACCCCTTCTGAGAGATCCAGTGCTCTTCCTACCAGGCAACAAGCCATGCCAGAGCCGCAAGCCGCTACTCCCAGCTTGCCCACCACTGCATCAGAACAAAAAGCCTGTCCGGCCAAAAGGTAAAGCAGGAAACTGAGTCAACTTGGGAGACAAAGGAAATCTTGATTGTTTATGCAACCGTCCTGGACCAGGACCAGAAGCATTCAGGTTGAAATTGTTCCATTTATGAATGAAACCTCTGTTATTGCTTCTTCTTATGACCATTACTGTACTGTACCTGCTGCTACACTACTGTCCAGTTTATGATTTGCTGAAGGGGCTGTTACAACAGCACTTTCAGCCATATTACTACTGTTTTGTTGAAATAAAAAGTAAGGAAAAAAAGTTTGGAAATTGCGATTATAATGGTCAAAAATAATAAAGCATCTTGTGAGATTTTCAAAGGAGATTTCCCATTCACTTCAATACAGTCAATGCATTTTTGTCCCTTCAAACAAGTTTGATTGGGAGGACTGAGATCAGCTCTGGGGTCAGTATTCCTCAGGCCTCAACAAAAATTATCTTAATATAAAATCCAGGCTCTATAAATCATTTTAAGATTATTATAACGCAAAAGGACTGAACGATATTCTTAAAGGGGACATATGCTCAATTCCAGGTGTGTATTTGTATTTTCAGAACATGTTTACATGTTTAGAAAACACATTATTTTTCTCATACGGTCTGTCTGAATATACCTGTATTCACCTTCTGTCTGAAACGCTCCGTTTTAACGCTTGTCTCTTTAAGCCCCCCTCCCAATAAAAAGACCCATCGTCTCCTCTGATTGGCTTGCGAGAAAAAATATGGTGCACCTTTACAAATGTAGTTCTCAAACTGTGGGTAATATATTCTAACGAGCCTGCGAATGACATAGGAACTGGGTTGTCTTATTTTACAGTTTGTCCAGATACCAAAAATGAATGTGCACAAGTACTGAAAAAGTGAGTTTTTCATGATATGTCCCCTTTAAATGTGTTAAATTGGCCAGTTTAAATCATGAGTGTAACAATAATCTCATTGCCATATACCAGTAACCAAGTATGCAACAAAACCTTGACAATATTAATAATAATAAGTATTTTATTAAATATAAATAAAATAAAATAAATAATTTTGTATTAAATTTAAAAATAATATCAATTGAAAACTTGTTTTAAAATGAAAACTTTTACTTTAGTACACGGTGTGACTTGCCAATTTACCATTGAGGAAAAATATTTTTGGTAATTGTACAATCTGACCAACAGATGGCAGCAGTTCATTTATGTGGGCTCACCATAATCCCATCTAGATTAATAAAACGTCTGTGTCACCTTCCTTGCAGAGGGTGATGAAGCAGTTTTATAACTGAGGGACTGTTGTAGCGTAGCTGCAGTGGAGCAACATGAAACTATTTTCTTAATTCATGTTTTGTCCTGTGCAGCAGTCATTTAAAAAGTAGATATGTAGCTATGTATGACTCTGATTGGAAAGGCTCTTATCATTGAGCAAACTGTATAATATCAAAATTGTGATGGGGCAGTAAAGAGTACCTGACCCATAAAGTCACTGATTTGAAGTTAGAGCCCAGCTGGAAGGTGAAATAACCTCCTCCATTACTACGTTCTGCAGTCTGCTGCTGCTCCCCAGTGACTGCAGTGAGGACTGCTGCTGTACCGATCAGCTCCCAGGAAAGAAGACAACTAACTATGATGAACAGATGAAGGGGGGCATCATGCAAAGTGTGCAAAACCATTTGACTCCATTTCAACTTTGATGTGACTTCCTAGTGACAGATTCAAGATTTAAATTTCTTTGAGTAAATTATCTTTTTTTTTTTCAAAGGTTTTCCATTTACACTTGCACCCTGTTTATGAGGGTGGAACTTGTGCAAGAAAGGTGATCTGAACCTTGTCGTTTACCTCTGATTTTTTACTCGTGGAGACCTGAGCACCTGAGTGCTTCCAGCAGCTGAACTGGCACTGATACCAGCCAGTGACAGGAGATGCATTTAGCCCTGAAGCAGGCACAGGAGCCGTGTGCCTCTAGGCGGGCCCTTCACAATGGACGGGATAGAGAAGGATGTGAAGAGGATCTTTGTGTCTAAGGGATGATGGGCCCTGAGCGACCATATCCGGAGGGGACGAGAGCCCAGCACATTCAGGTCTGGCCAAGCCACGCTGTCCTCGGAAGCAGCATCTCTCGCCTAACGATATCCACCAGCAGCAGGGCTCATTACTATGCACCAGGCAGCCAAGTTCATGGTTTTCCTAGATAGATGGACACATATGTTATAAGTTTAACCCCAGTCTTTGCAGTGTACTGTACATCCTCTTATGTATTTTCTCAGCTGACTACAATCCTCTCAGCCACCCAATCTGGTCAAGTCAGTGTTGTAACGGGTGGAGTAGACGTGACCCTGAACAGCAGTGAATAACAATGACAGGGAGGCGACGTTGGGGGAGATCCATTTGAAAGCCCAGATTTCCTAATCACCTTTCAAAACGTGCCAAAAGATAACGACATTACCATGAAAACACTGATGTCATGTAAATGCTGTATTTTTCTAGGCCGTTGTTCCCAAGGTCTGGACAATTACAGCGAGAGGCCACTTCCAGGTCAAACCAGGCAGATTAACTGAGACAAGCTGATTTCAATAGTGATTCCTGAGCAGACGTGGTAGCAATTTACAGCCATCATAATGAGCGAGAAGTCAAGGAGGGAGACTGTAGTGTCGGTGTGTATTGGATGCTCAAGTGGCCACTTTTGTGAGGCATGATTAGACATGTACTACCCCTGATATTTCTGGGACCTTAGTGATAAGATTTGTGGTGATTTGGCTCTGTTTCCAAATGCTGTGGAATGCCATTGATCAATATCAACACAACAAAAAGGGGAAGGACTATGAGTAGAAATGTTGCTGTGAATAGGGCTGTCGTGGTGAAGGAATTTCCCCTGTGGTGATAATGATTGGCTAAACTACACGATATGTGATATTATTGCAACTTTTTTTTTAAAAAAACTAATTAAATACTTGTTTATTGTTAAATGCAGAACACAGAAGGACAATGAGGCGCAGCGTTTTTTCAGTTGAGGCACTTTGGTTGCGTCTGGTTGCTATGATATGGGATATCAAAATGTCTGCACTAGGTAGAGAACTTGCTCTGGATGAAGGGAAGGCTGAGGCACGTAGGGAGAGAGGATGGACCCGCTGGTCTATGTGGGTTCATTCCTCCTCCATTGTTTTTGTTGATCAGCACTTGTTGTCTACATGTAGGATGTTACAGTTGGTCATTTTGGAGTTTTACCCTAAAGTTGAACATCTTTCAACTCTCAGCGACCAGAAAAAAACACCATATGTGCAGCGCTCAGGGCAGAATAGACGCTCAGCACCTTTGTCACGCTGCTGCTGTTTGTAGCAAAGCGTAAAAATGCAGCACTCCCATTGCAAAGAATTCAAAAAGGAAAAAAACGTTGCCTGCCATCCCCTGCAGTTGGCTTGTCAATATCGCGGTATTGAAATATTGCGGTTATTGCGACAGCCCTAGCTGTGAATGCAGTAAAAAATTAGCTTTGATTTGTTTGTATTTACATCCAGATGTTCAAATGTCAAAAAGATGCAAGACAGGCTCTGTGGAAAGGTGGAAAAAGAAAAAGTACAAGTATTGGAGTATTATTTTGTGAGACTCTATAGTTTTACTCCCCTTAATTTCTACATATATA